>BMAO01017942.1:0-30903 GCA_019973975.1 Trichonephila clavata
AGGCAATCTTGCAAATCAGAAAACTGTATAATTTGAGCTGGTAAAAATGTTTGCTCAGAAAAAAAGATGCACGTTGAAAAAATTTTCTTATTTTTCCCTCTGTATTCTTTCAAATTCAGTGTTGAAATGATTTTACGTCTCATGCCAACATGATTTAACGTTGCTTCTGATAATATGTTACTCACGAAGTTTCTTGGAGATCATATGCATATTTTCATTTTATCATACTGTCCATTTATGATATATATATATTTCAATTATTACCATAATTATTTATGATTGCATGTACTCATTATTTTGTTCTTTGCAATCAAAATTATAGTTTTTAATAGAAATTATTACAAAAAAGTATTGTTTCCAAAGAATTGCTTTTTAGCAATAAGGTTTATTATTTTATTTCATTCAGTATTTTTTTGTTGGATCTGGACTATTTTCAACGGGGACATTTTTTTAAGTAGATTTTGATTTTTAGTTCCGACTAATTTAATGTTTTTTTTAGAATTGAATTACATCTAATATTCTATATTAGATGTATTACACAAATGATAGATAGTATTATATGAGGTAGGGGTGCAATGCTAAATTTAATTTTTTTTTCAGTTGAAGGCTTCCTAATATTTCTTATTTATGATAGCATTTAATGAATCAGTTTATCATCATTAATTTTTTCTTTTCGGTTCATCTATTGCAGGTTATTTCTTCCATAGTACCATAGAAGAAAACTTACTACTGCTATAATTTTTTTGTAATAATTTTTATTCCTACTTGCATTTATTCATATCTATTTACTCTTTAGCTTGATAATTTTCTCTCTTACATTGAAATATTTGGTTTTTTTATAAAAAATTATTATTTACTTTGAAGCCAAATTGCAATTTGTTTAAAATTATTTATAATCTGAACATTCATTTGAAAAAAATATTTTAAAAAATATCTTCTAACTTGGGTTTTGTTTCTAAACTTAGTTAAAGGGGTGCATTTCCTACTCTGGGTTGTAGATATTTAGTGAGAAATGATAAACTAGGTAACAGTTCAAACTATTGGTTTATCTTTATTATAACTCCATCCTTTATTATCTTTATTAAAACTTATATTTTTTGGTTGTACTACTTTTTTTTCATACAGGGTTTTACCCTTCCTAAAAATATTATGCTTGCTATAAATAGATGAATTTATGTTTTTAAAACTTAACCCGTGAGAAGAACGGGCATTTCAACTAGTCGTTAATGAAATTATGAAAAATATATGAAATAAGCAATATTGTTGAGTGAAATACGAAAATGGTTGTGCAAACAATAGATTCGAAAGGGAGTGGATGATTTCAATGTTATAATGAGGTTGACGTACAACAGGGGAATAGGTCCACTGCTAATACTTAACAGTAAAGATTCTGCTTTTTAATCAATAGTGTAGCCCTAAAATAAAAATCCTACAGGATTATTTGAAGCGTCGCTTTTCCACTTTTTTTTTTCTTTTCATTTTTACGTCTCGAGCACAGGGAATAAAAATCCTACAGGGGTAAAACACTTTTGCGTTTTAAGGTTTTTAATTAATATCTTTTTAACTAATTGCAATATCGGGATATATAAATGGTCAAAACATGCATTGTCATCTAAACTAAGAGTGTGTATAAAAAATTTACCTCAATCGGTTGAAGATATCAGCTTTAAAATTGAGTTGCAAGATTCCACCCGAACAAATTTCATACATACATGTATTGCAAGTTAAATAAAAGCTTGTAAATATCTACATGGAAGACTCAATGCCTCAACGAGTCAGTTAATAACATCATATGGTCAGTGATTCCAAAATCTACATTTACAAACAAAAATCCTATTAGGGGTACATATGGTTATTTCACAATTCATATGGGCATGTAATAAAATTAAGTACCTTAAATCATTATATCTTTAAACCAGGCTATAACTGTGTGCCATGCTTCAAAAAATTAGATGCACGTAGGATTCGCGTAGCCCAACGAAAACATTATGAGATCCAAAAAAAAAAAAAAAAGGCTAGATTGTTAAAATAAGACACTTTGACGAGTTTTCCGTAGAAGCAGAAGGAAAAGAAAAATCTTCATAGGCTTTTGGAAAGCATTAAAAAAGTAAATCCTGAATCAATGCAATTTTTTTTTACAGGCTGTTTTCTCAAAATGCAATTTTTTTTTTCACTTTATGTACCTTTTCCTCAAAACCTAATAAATGTATAATCCTAAAATTTTCAATGAGCATACAATTACCACGTTTACACATTTTAATGGAGGGAATAAAATATATCTAGAAAACCTTTTTAAATAAGGTTTTTTAAACTTAATTTTAGAGAAAAAATTGGACATTTTTTTCAAAAATTCAAAGTTATTTTAATTTTAGGCAAAGAGACAACAACTTGCTTTAAAGTGTTATTAATAGCACACATAACCTACTGTAAAAATTTTATTCATGAGAAGTAAGTAGTTTGAGAAAAAGGAATATATAAACTTATGTAATTTAACGTGGGCTCCTTTAAAAGTGCCGACTCCCTTAACAAACTATTGAAAAAAAAATTGAGTTTTAGTTGAGGTTCCAATAGACTATTCGTGTAGCTAAAACAGTGCGACGTTAATATTTACTCACTAAACGTTAATATTTACTCACTCCAATAGATTTAAAATAATTATTTTAGTAAAAACACGTAAGAAATCCAAGATAAGCCTTAGACTATAAAAAAATGACCTGTTGAGTTTTTATGTATTAAATTTAAAATTATTAAATATCTTGATTTTAAATCTTACTATTTTCGTTTCTGTTTACTCAATATTTCTTCCTAAAAATTTCGCAGCTTCGATATTTTACTTGAATAAAATTTTATATTTTTGTACTTCTAATATTATTCTTAGTTTGAGTTTTATTTTGACTTAAGTAAAAATGTATTTACTAATTCGAATTCTTCGAAAATATGGATTTGATTTTAACTTGTACATTAAGAAGGATCCGATTCTAAAGAGTAAAAAATTATTTTTATTTGGAACCTACCTATAGGAAAAGACGTTCTATTGTTTGGTGATAAGGGGGAAATTCATTAAAAAATAATTTCATAATTTAATACTAACACACAAAGGGGGTAAACTTAGAAAATAAGGGAAATGGACTTAATTATGGAAAAACGATTTTTGAGTCAAATTTAAATTATTTTTATACAACATAAATAACCAAAAGTGATGATTATTGATATGTGAATACTAAGTAGAGCGAATAGTACTATTAGGTCATCAGTGATTCGAATGGCATCGGAATACTCTGTTAAGTGGCTTAATTATGAAAAGACGATTTTTTAGTCAAATTAAAATTATATTTTTGCAATATAAATAACAAAATGGGATATGATTATTGATATGTGAGTTATGAGTAGAGCGAATAGTACCATGTGTACATTGTCACATCTTATAGCTGCAGCTCTTTTTTCCCGCACCATCAAATCGGTTTCATCCTAGCTTTTTCCCGTCTTTGCTTTATTGTACACTGCCCTTTCAAAAGTAAACTTTTTTTTAAAAAAAAATTAATACCAGAGAAGCTGTTTTATGTATATATAACTGGTGTGTTTTTTCCTGTAATTATTTAGTATATGTATACTTTCATCGCAGTAAGTATTAAAATACCTATTTTTTTCTTTAAAAAAAACTACTGTAATTTTTACCGTAAAAAAGGGCTCCAACACACTTAAACTTCCTTCCCTTGAGCAATATTTAACATTTTTTATATTTTTTATTTTTTCTTCCTTCATCTATATCAGGGGCTGGCGGACTTTTCCGGGGTAAGGGGGATACTTCTTAAGTCTTTACGGTGTTGCGGTCCACCCATTGGCGTAGGTGTGGCTATTCTGTATTAAAATTCAATATTCTTTTTTCCATACACTTTGTCTTCGATATTGTTCTCTTCTTTTAAAATATGACGCCGATTATCATTTTTACTAAATAAACCCAAGTAAGACAAAATTTTCAAATTTAATGCTTGAACTATGAGCGATTGCTTTTCGTGGAGTGTGGACTTATTCAATGCCGCGAGCAGAGAACATATGAATCCGAAAAAGATGTATATAATTTTATTTGTTCGCAGCCGATTCCCTCTCTATCTCGGAACAGGACTTGAGAACCAAACAACATGGGAGCGAGGGGATGATGTTTGAATAGCCAATCCAGTGCCGTTGCGGGAAGAGCTAATAATCAACATTTATCCTCCCCTTCAGTCGACATTTAGGGAAAAACTCATTGCTGCTGTTAGTACGCAATGATTATTTTTGAAGTGAAAATTCTTTAGCGGCGTTGGGCCCTTTTTGGTAGGGGAAAATCTTATGTATTCGCGTCACCGGCATGCTTTGACTGGCGCACGCGCAGTGTGCTGTTCGCCTTAGACACTTTTTGGATGGGTGAAATCACGTGCGTTCGCATCACCGACATGCTTATAGCAATATATCTGTAGCTATACAGCTGACGTATAGTGCTGTGTATATCTTATAGGTGAAATTGAATGGATTTACTGAAAAGTTCAATGTGTATATACTGTGCATAGCTCTTTGCGATTCAGAGAATGGGCAAAACGTATTAATAGTTGCCGTTTATATTTCGCCTGGAAAATCTATGAGACAGATATAACAATTTTTATTCGAAAATGTGATGATTTATACAAAAGAAGGTTCTGAAATTCTCGAAAAATGATTTGGCGAAAAATATGATAATGTATCGATGATTTTATGTGGAGATTTCAATATTAACTTTGCAGATGATAAAAATCTACGACTAATTGAATTTCTAAATGAAACAATTTAAATATGTCCAATGATCGAAAACTCAGTACTACAAAATATAAGGCGACGATCGATGCGGTTTTTACGCGATCCATTTCCTTTCTTACTTTAGTTACCACTAGCTGAAATGCCCGTTCTTCGCCCGGGTTAAGTTTTAAAAACAAATTTATCTATTGTAGCAATTATAATATTTTTAGTGAGGGTAAAACCCTGTGTAAAAAGTAGTATAACCAAAAATTAAAAATATTTTTTTCAAATGAATGTTTACAATATAAATAATTTTAAACAAATTGCAATTTTGCCTCAAAGTAAATAATAATTTAATAGAAACATATTTGAATAAAAAGAGAAAAGCAACATGCTATCATTTTTTTTTATTTGTAACAAAAAAGTAGTTGTAAGTTGCATTGATGACTCTGGTACATATCCTGAAATAAATCAAAATAAAAAAAAATTAGCATAGATATCATAAAGCATTTTACAAAACACTATGATTGATAACACATTAGGTAGCCTGCAACTCAAAAAGAAATTAAATTACTGTGAACTAAAAACAAAAAACTATCTGAAGATAAAATAGGTTTACTTTGAATAAAAGTATAATGATTGAATTAAACAGAGAAGAAAAACAATTTAACGAATATTTTTGCAATTCATTGAAAATAATCGATTTTCTTTAAAAACAATTGTTAATATGCCATATTAACATAAATGTAATGTATATTCAAATTTATGACCACCTCCACAAAATTTGTGAAGAATACAGTTTTGCATTCAACGCTAGACATAAGGTCCTATAACATATCACATAAGTTTAAAAATTAAACTAAAAAAAAACAACGTAAAGCAAAATTTGAAAATTCACTTTGAAGTGCAAAATATCATACCTGAAGTGCCTATTCTTTACATGGGTATTTTCCATTCCAAAAGCTAATGTTTATTTAATGAACCCAACCTAGTGTAAGGAAAAATATTCAACCTGAAACAGATTAACCAATTTAATATCAACATCAAAACAGAAGAAATAATCTGAGTTTTGATTAAACCACTATAAATAATACTGAGGAAGAACAGAATACAAATTGTGCTGCCAAAATAAAATTAAAAAAAAAACAATTTCAAAAATGTATTTTCGAAAAGAAATCGTAAATCGACCTTAAAGAAAAAAATAAACGTATAATTACAGCACTAAATAAATATATTTATTGAAGAAATATGTAATACTCCCCAAGAAAGTCCACAAAGCATTAGTTTTTGCAGAATACGTAATATGACGTCATGTGCCCAAATTAACGGAAAATCGCTTAAAAGTTGAATTTTAAAAAAATCGAAAGCGAATTTTAAAAAAAAAACTCTTTGAGGTTAATAGCATAGTCACCTACAGCTTCTATGTGCCAAGTTTCACACTTGTGGGTTGCTTAATTTGGCCGGAATAGGTGAAACACACAAACTCTTTCTTTTATATATGAAATGCCCGTTCTTCGCACGGATTAAGTTTAAAAAACCAAAATTCGTCTATTATAGCAATCAAAGTAGAAACCTTAAATATACAAATAAAAGTCTAATTTTGACGAAACTACAATAAACAGCTCAGAACAAAAAGAAAATGTCAGAAAATCTCATACGTTAATAAAAATTCGTATTAGCCTTCGTGTTCTTACGTATTAGCACCACCGCAGCCAAACTAGCACTAAGCAAATCACACTATATCCAACAAAATCCGACTGATTTTTTTTTCACATAAAAACACAAACACAGAATCTTTGTTGTTTTGATATCAAGGAGCGATTAGCATGGCGCCAATTTGGCTGTGATGACACTTATATGTAAGTATCATAAATTCTAATTTAAATCACAATATTGGCAATCTAATAATCCCAATTAGTTTGAATGGAGTGTCATTTGCTATGGTACTTCCATATTATCGCAACCTATTGGCGACATTACATGAAATGAAGCATATGGTTGCCAATTTGGTGAGTTATTAATTAAGTTGGCAATAATACGCAAGTACCAAAAAAGGTTATTGCTTTTCACCTTTATCGGCTAATTCCATGTTTCATCGATGTTGCAAAATAGTACCAGAATGTAGCTTATAACAAAAAGAAAAGGTACTGATGTATTATTGCAACAATCGCCAATTTGTAATAATATGTGAGTATGTGCGAGACACTAAAATAGAAAACATAGCATTAATTTAAATTAAAAGGTTATCAAAAACAAAAGAAAATTAAGATTATGGTACAAAACAGTTGCAAGGACCTTGGGTTTGCACATTTGCTTCTTCTTATTCTTTCTAACCTAAATGTTGGTGGTATTATCAGTCTATGGTTGTGCTTGGGTTACAAAAATTTTTTCAAATACAGCAAAAAGGTTTGAAGAGTGTAATCAAGTTTTTTGATAATCATAGTACAGCTAAGATAAATCAGGAGCATAAAATGAAATAGAACATTTTATGGAAAGTAAATATTTTTAAAAGTGCTTGCAACAATAAAAATAGTAGCTTCAGGCCTTACAAGATGGGTAGTTGTTCCATTACGCAATCAACATGCATTATTACAAACCACAAAAGGAAATAAGAAATAATTTGAACAAAAATTATACACAGTTACACAAATTCAATACGGTGGATAAACTTAACTTGATTACAATCCATCTGAGATTCATATCATGGCACAGGTTTTCGGCGCCTAAGTTAAATTTAGAACCAAATGGCATCGCCTGAATATTAGTAATTAGTACACTTTAATGGTACATATTACCCCATTCCATCAGCATAGAATGATTATTTAGTCTGAAAAAGTTGTATAAAAAAAAGCATCCTTTTTTTAAAGAAACGAAAAAGATATAATACGTTGGAAATCAAATACGAAAATATCTACTGTTATCAAATTAGTGTTGCCAATCGGAAAAATAAAATTTAGAAAAACATTTTTTAAGACATTTTTTTCGAAAAACAAATGTAATTCCTCCACAAAGAGTTAAACAAAAATAAATAAATATAACTAAAATAAATATATTTACAGTTAAATGTGCTTAAATCCCCTTAAAATTGCTCAAAATATTAATTTTCGCAAAGTTAAGACTTGACATGGCTGATGACGTCATATCTCCATTTAGCTGAAAAATCGCATAAAAATTGAATTTTAAAAAAAATCTAAAGCAAATTTCGAACAAAACTCTTCGAGGTTAATAGCATAACGACATATAGCTTCTACATGCCAAGTTTCATACTCCTGGGTTGCTTAATTTGGTCGGAATAGGTGAAACACACACACAAACTCTTTCTTTTATATATTAGTATAGATAAGCCTATTGTATCATTTTTAGAACAAAATGAAATAATTGAAAGTACTAAAAGTCTAAGTATTGTTGAAATTAAGGATGACAATGATTCAAACAATTAAAATAATGTTTAAAATCAAGTACATTGAAATTTAAGTCAATACAAATACTATCCATAAATAATATGATTGTATATAATTGTTATTTCAATTGAATTCTATTTATATTTTGTCATGATCTTGTACAGCCCGTAATATATTTAAATAATAAAAAACCGTATAAACATGCATTTAGTTGTTGCTCGGAGTGTCAATAGATATGAAAACCAGATTGAAGTTGATCATTTTAATTCAAACATTATGAAATTTCAAATTTTAATACTAAAAGTTCTAAGTTTTCACTTCTATCGGCAGTCTCTACAACTGCCAATTTTTTTTTTGTTTCTGCTGCGGCAGTGAAAGCGTTAAGCTTTCATGTTCGCTTCCAATGAAGGTACATGTGTCGTCTACACATTCATCAAATCATTTAATCAAGTAAACACAGTCGCATCGATTGTGAAAAGCCGATTCCCCAGTCTAGCTGGCGTATGTGTTCCATAAATATTTAGTATGTACGTCTTTGGTCTTAGTAAAAACGGTCACTTCAAAATGTCCTGGCGGTCCACTGGAAGATCGCTTACGACTTAATGCTCCTCCTTGACCTATATGTAAGAGAACATCTTTCCGCATAGATACGTTTTGAAATTCTAAAAATAAAATGACTAACCGTATTATGCATATTTAACTATCAATAATCAATTCATTTCAATTAAATAACACGACACAGTAAAAAAATAAGATTTTTAAATCAACTCTGTCAGAAACCTCAGCTTTCGGGAAATTTTTGTGTTAATTTTTGGTTACGAGAATATTCGTCTGCCCTAACTTCTTTAAAAAAACGGCATCGTCTCTTGCAATCCATTCTAAAATATCTAGCTTGCACAGTCTTCCTATAAAAATTTTCGAATCGATAAATAGTTTAAGTAAAGCCTCAAAGGTTCGTCCTCTCAATGACGTTGGAGATAGAGAATTCGTTTTTAAAAACAAATTACATTCCATTTCTCTTTTATTTCTAAATTACACTCACAAATCATCTTAATCACCATGCAAATTTTCACCAAGGTCTTTCAATAGTACAATTATTCAGAGAAGTAACTAACAGTTCTAGATACCCTTAAAATGCTGTTAAGAGTTTAGGCGCTTAAACCTGAAGAAAAATGTATTAATCTATTTGATCTTTCTATTAGAGAATAAGGAAGGAATTCCGCTGTGAAGGTATGAATTTGAAGTTGCATTGAATTATTATTATTATATTTTTTTTGAGTTTTGAATAGTTTTTTTGTGTTATATTTATTTGAATAATATTTTACATGAAGCAACTAATCCAAAAGGCTTTTAATACCTTGCTATAAGTTTGTACTTTTTTAATGAATAAAAAAATACCATCATCTGTGGGACATGAGTTTTTTGCGTATTTTAAACCATCACATTGTTGAGGGGACATGGTACGATTTTTAAAAAAAAATATTTGATTTAGTGGTTTTTGTAAATTTTTTGCTATTAACCAACGGTTTTACTGTAATAATATATTATTATAGTAAATTCGCTTTTGTGCTCAAAGTACTACAAAAAGCTAGCCATCTAACTTTTTAAGGATTTTTTTTCAATTCATCAAAGAGTTTTTAAATTCCACTCCTCCCACAATAACTGATTTACATACATGAAATTTGATGTGAAAGTACGTCAGTTATGTGCAACAAAGTTTAGTATGAGTTTTCTGGTGATGTTATTGATATTCGTAAAATGCTTTTTTTATTGAAAATTCCTCGAAAAATGTATAAATTATAAGTTTAACTATTTTTAAAAAACATTAGTGCGGCTCTAATTCAAAAATGCATACCTACTTTTGTTACATGTACTAATAACAATAGGTAGAAAAAATATTATTGGCTCAATAGATAAATAGCCTTAGAATTTTTAAATTAAGATAAACTAGTTAATGTTTTCTTTTGGACATAAGTCTGTTTAAAGATTATAGGTTCTCATTTATGCTTGATTACATCCTACACGATAAATGAGTTATCAAAAGAATATTTTACATTTGTTGTGGGAAACATTTCTTCCTCGGTAGCAATAAAAAACAAACTGAAATGATGTTGCATTTATTTTCGTGACATTCTACCCACACCCAGCTGCTCACGCAAAAAGAAAAATTGTGAAAATGAAATCCCAATACTTAAAAACAGAGTTATCTCCTTTATTTGAGAACTATTATACCTTCGTCCATATTATATTATCGAACATTAAAAATATTCAAGAAGCCAAAAGAAATTGTTTTAACAAATAATTTTGCCAAACGATGCCATCGTTTCTGCAGATGTGCATGTTTCTTCCGTAATAATTCTTGGCGAAAATTTAGAAGAATTAAAATTGAAAAACATAAAACATACGTACATTTGAAAAAATGAAAGATCTAATAACAACAACGATATTTTAGGTGGTCAAAACATCGTCTTTGCATTTACTACTTATGAGTCTTCTTTATGCGGACGCTGCTAGATAAATTCGCCATAAGGATTTAAATCCTATTCCACACATACTGTATGTTTCTCTCTGCTTATTAACCCATTTTGTTATTCTCCATAGTCTTTCACGAAATTACCACTGCATTCTCTCACTTTCATTGAAATGGAAATAGGATTCAAATTTTAATTATTTTTTCTCACCAAAGAGAGCAAACAATCTATAGAAGAATTTACAAATTATAAATAATTATTTTATTATTTTCGAGTATGCGTAGTCATAATTATCGTCTTTAAAAATACATGGAAACGGTTCGACTATTATAAAAGGTTGTCTTTCGGTATGCACCAACATTGCATTATTATTGCTCCCATAAACAAATTTTTAGGGGGAAAAAATTCCCGGTTTTCTCAAGGTTGCACAAATTTAGCAACTACTTAAAAGGGGGGAAAAGCCTCCATGGACAAATTATTTACACACGTATTATATCATCGACCTACTTCTTCAAATAAATGACGTAACCAAATTCAATACACAGCCAACCGTGAAAACCACTTTCACTCGTTTGAACTTCGTTATAATAAGGATATCAGCATTTGGCGACTTCTGTTTAATTAACGAAAGTGGTGGAAGGAATACAAAAAGTAAATACCATTAATTTAAATTATAATTCACCGTCTTTGATAACTACTGGAAATGTTTTTTTTAAAAAAAACTATGAAATAAAATTATTTCTTTTATAAATTTTAAAACAGATAAAAAAAATAATTTATCAAAATTTCATAGGTTAACAGCAAACATACCAGTGTATTCACTATTCCAAAGAAAAAAAATTATCTTTTCGAACTAGAATGAAAAACAACTTTTCATCCATTTCCATATCTTAATTTTTTGCAATAATGTTTAATGAAGAAAAATGACAAAACAGATGAATGTAACTCTTATTTAATAGAGGGGAAAAAATGGCTCTGAAAGTTCTTTTAACTCAGTTCGTAATATTCGAAAATTTTTATTTGTAAGAACAATAAAAAAAGTGTAGGCTATATTCTTGATGTGTTTTCTCACCGTTTAAAAGTACAATCGACATCTACTCAAAATGACTGTTGTATGCCTACTATCATCCAGTAAAACGCATTTTAACTATTGATGGTGCAATCTATTGTAAGTTGTGGGTAGTATTATACATTCAAATTTAGTAGAACGCCACATGATCATACAAGAACAAGAATAACGCTCAAAAGGTCAACAGGTGTTTTTGCTGCGTCTATATTCGTAAAAAGAAATTGTGAGTGAGTATTTCTTGTTTGTTAGTTTTACTTAAGTTCCTGAATTTTGCTTTGCTCTACTCATTTTAGATGCCAATTGCAATTAGAACAATATCGCATATTTTCTTTAGAGAAAATGTTCCAACGAATAGTATTAGCAAATATAAGGCTGCTATATTGGATACTAAACTAAAAAAAAAAAAAAAAAAAAAACATAATAATTTACTCTAAACATCTGCCCTACTTCGGGAAGTATTTTTTTTTTTCAAAATCAACCTAGCAAAATCGAATTAAATTATTGGGGAAAAAGCAAAATAATGTAAAATATTCTTTTGTTTTTGAAAGTTTTGATGGAGAAAAAGATAACTTTTTTTCCTCATTTGTATCCGTTTAAAAATGATCATTTTTTTAAATTTAGATTTGTCAAATATATTTTAAATGGAACATTTATATTTAAAACTACTCTCTCTCTAAAACTATTTGAAAATTTTAGTTTAAAAATAAAAAACTTTTTATTGATTTATGCCGTGTTAAGTTAGCTTCAAAGAGTCGTAAATGTAGCATTACTTAAAGGCCACCACAATGACATATATCGTTATTAAATATCAGACGTTTCTATCAGTAAGTAATGTTTTATCCGGAAGCAAAAAAAATTCCTCATATTTCACAACAGTTTTAATGTATAAATATAGCGAAAAAATTTTAAAAAATTGATTTAAATTCTTAATTTTTAAAAGGTTTTAAATTTCACATTTTTTTAAAGCAAAAATGTGTAAAGATTTTCTGGTTTAAGTACACCTGGTTTGATTTATGTATAAAAAATCTTGTATTTGTTGGCTTTCTTTATTTTATTGCTCGCCCCTAGGAACTATGTAAAATAGCCTTTGTGTTCAAACTACCACTGGAAACTAATCATTTACTTTAAAAAGGAAAATTTTAAGAGTTCAAGAAGTGAAAATTTAAAATGCAATTCTTCCTACAATAATTGATATAAACGACTATAATTTGTTTTACAAGTACTTGGTACAACGTATAACAAAAGTTGGTATGGGCTTTTATATATAAATTCATTGATATTTGTAAAATACTTTTTTATGAAAAATGCGTTCTGAAAATTCTTTAAGAAATGCATACATTCTAAATTCAAGTATTTAAAAAAAAAATAGCACTGTTTTGATTAAAAAATACATTTATGTACTAATAGCAATATGCAAAAGAAATATCATAGCATTTGGTCGAACGGAAAAAAAAGTTTAAGCATTTCAAAGGAAAATAAACTAGTTATTTCTTTTCTTCTGAAACAAATCAGTTTAGAGCTTTTATTTACCATTTTGGATGGGAATATAAATGAAAATGAAAGTTATCATAACACTCTTTTTATATTATTTTAGCATCCTGGGATTAGTAGAGATTTTAAATTTGATGATATGATAGAACATTGTATAAAAAAATAAAAGATAGAGAAAAATTTGATGTTATATTCTGTCCGATTTTTGTTCTATTGAATCCTGCTGTGTCCCTTAAAAACAATTTTTTTATTCTATTTTAAAAAGTTTTCAAATTTATATATCGATTTTTTTTAAAATAAAGTAACTATCTTAACTTAATTAAATTTAGTTATAAAACAAACCCGTTGCTCCTTTGTATGATAAAATAACAACAAAAAGCTTCCATATGAAAAAAATTATGCATAAAAATTTTGATGCTAACATATGGTGTATAAAAATAACAATTACTACTAAGCTACCACCGGTTGTTTACTACAAAGCTCAGAATTCGTTATTAATGGTTACACTAACTTTTGATGTTACTATCTGCTAAAAATATTATTCATGACCAAATCTCAGTCGTATGGTGAGACTTTCATTCTACAAGCGTAGGTTGACTTAACTAAGCAAGGATCTTATTTCTCTCAGAACTCTTGTCATTATTATATTTCATTCAGATCCAGAGCTCTTAAAACTGAATAAATTACTACCCCGCACTGCTCAAATTTCTTTTCGAACCCTGACCTTATTTTGCGGAAGAAAAGCCGAGTTACTCACTGAACAAAACAAATAATTTGTCATTGTGAAATTGAGGCGGTTTTTTAGGAGGATTTTTTACCTATTTAGAGCTGAAATAAGAAATAATGCTGGAAGACATTAACTTAGATATTTAATTGGGAAGTAAGCTTCAAGTCCACTCAGCTAAACGATTAAAGAGTTTGATTGTGCAATTGACAAGTTTTACTCATCTAAGTTCTGGCAATGTGCCGTGGTGACAATTTGTAAAGCACTTTCTCTTTTCCCACGCACAGAGCCAATCTTTTAATTAACAAAGTCAGTTCATGTAAGCTTATTTTTATATTCATTATTCAACGAGCGTTTTTATTTTCAGCCAATTGTATAAATAGTATTGATATTTGCTTTTGAGATAAAGGAAGTTCTGTTTATGATAATAAGACACGCTTCCGTCTTTTTTAGATTTAACTAACCTAATTTTGAATTTTTTTAACATATTCGACTTTACTTAAATTAGGCCTACTGTTAAAGACGATCTGCTGCCATCTGAGAAGTATAAAAAAACTGTGGATATAATTTCTAGAAGAGGCTTGGTCTTCGCTCAACAGTACATGCATAAATTGTGTGAGTACATTATTAATATTTTTATTCACAATTTTTTTTATAAATAAAATGAAGGTGAAGTTTTGTAAATCTTTGCATAAAAAGTGGTAAATATGGAAGATTAGTTGTAAAAACTGAGCATTAAGAAGTGAAGAAATATATTTCTATCGGATATTCGAATTTAACATTTTGTTTATGAACTATTTGTCTCTTATCCTAACTATTCAACGACGCTTAATTTTGATTTTTTACTAAAATGTAAACTAAATTTTGAATGAGTGTTGTTTTCTATTTAAGAAAATATTATTGCATTTATACCTCTTTGCTTTAACTCTTTAATGCAACAAAAAAGTTTTAAGAAAGTATTGGATTAAAATTGTATGAAATCCCAGCGAAATTAAGTTTTAAATTAAAAAGGAGAACTCATTTTAAAAATGAAGCAACATGCCTTTCTCAAATAAAAGAAAACCAAAATTTACCAAAAAGATGTTTTAGAAATTCATCAAATACCTAATTTGTAGAGCTACAAAGTATAGAAATTAATCAGCATTCTATTTTTAAAGTTTATTTTTTCTATAGGTATTATACATTTATTATTTTATTTCCGTATCCTTTTCACATTCCCATAGATTTGAAAAATAATCAGGATCAAATATTTTAGTAATTAGTATTTTTTTATTTGTTCTTAGAATTATATTTATTGAATTATAATATATTTTTTAATTATATTCTTTAAAAAATCCTCATCGAATCACTTGGGCTTAGAGTACAAAAGAACTTATTAAAACAAATCATATGAAATTATAACATAAATTCAAGTAAATTGACAGGAATATCAAGTTTTCTGTCCTAAAAAAATAATAACGTCTCCACTTCAATACGCAACTTGCTCAACGAGTGTTTCTGAGATCACCGGTAAACAGAAAGTGATTAAACAAAGGCTCCGGGAAGGAATTTTGGATAGAATTTTGTTTATAAATAAAGTTACAAAGGAAACGATCATTTAAAAAAGTTAGAAAATTTATTTTATATCAACCTCAACAAAAACTTTTAAAAAAGTAAATTTTTAACGAGATTAAAATGATTAAATTCCTTCTTACTATTTAAACTCATCCATAAATCATTCTCTAATTTTGATGACATAGACATTACAACCCAAATTTTGGTGATGAAATTTAAGAAAAAAAGTTTCATTCACTGTACTCTTATTCAATTCATAATGGATTCAATTTTGTAGTACAACAATGTAACTTTGCGGCTCAATTTTACATTTTTATCATGCCATTTTATACATTTTTCATTGGATTTCATTAATTATACTTTTTCTATACAGTCCATTTTTTTATGGAAGTTCATGAAAATTTGTAGAAACTAAAAGGAAGTGTATTTTCTAGCTGTTTTTATAGCCATTGTTTTTAAGTAGTCGACAGAATAGATGACAATAAAACTAGAAAAATAGACCGATCTGCGGAGAGAGAGTTGAAACTGTGTGCTACAAAGCTTGTCTCATATAAGGATGCATGTTCATTCTGTTAAGACCCAATGTCCGCAAGAGGTATGGAAGTTTAAAGAGGTATCATCTTCTTCTCTTGATCTTGGTTCAAGAATAAAAGGTCTTTCGCCAATGGACTTCAGACTGCAGTAGAAGAAAGCTTTAATAAATAATTGATTAATCATAAGTTTATTTTTAATATATATTTATTTAACATTAAAATCGTTTTAACGCGAAACTGCGATTACTTTTCATGATGCTCTTTATTTAATGATGCAGAAGCATTTCCTTTTCGAAGTCGGAATCTCCATCAATGACATTTTTTGAGCTTTCAATAAGCTTTAAAATATCTTTGCCTGCCATAATTGGAGTTTTGCATTCATTTTGTCCTCTACTGCAAAGGTTCCCAAATTTTTTAGTCTCGTCGACTTCTTGGCATGTTTTTCTGTTTGGGGTAGACCGCTACTTGCCTAATATTGAATGTTTGCAAACTTATTAACTAAAATGTCTTTTTGACAGCTGGTATAGAGTTGCTTACTTTAAAAAATTTAAATTTTTATTCTAGTGAATTATAGTGTTTAAAACTTAAGAAACACTTGTTCATTAATTAAATTTAAATTTGTTTAATGCATAAAGTTTTTGTTACATAAAGTAACTGAGCACCAAACAAAGGTTTTTGATGGGAGAGATCATTCTAGTGTTTCAACAACAAGTTTTCAACATTCTGCATCAGTCGTGTCAGATTTAACCCTAAATCTCATTGGTTAGTAGTGTCCAATCTTTTTTCTTTTTCTTTTTGTTTTGGAGTTTAGCATCCTCACTATTTGGACACTGAAACTCCCCTCTCTCTCTCTCAATAGGGAAAGCAATTAAATACAGTCTCAAGACATTCAATAGTTCGGGATAAATAATAGTAATATTTTTGTAAATCCAAAAATGCTGACATTCGTTTCTAAACTTTACCTCGAGATCTCGTTAGTGTCTCTTCCTATCAGTTCCAATCGTAACTATAACATTCTTTTTTGTGACCATATGAATTCACTGATTACTGTAGCATCACCATAGTCTCAAAGCATTCTCAAACCTAGTTTGAAAATCTGCCTAAAGAGCATTTAAAAGTTGTAGGTTAAAGCGTCATTTTCCTGGCAGATTGTCTGTGACCAATTGAGAAATTGGGGAAATTTGAACTCTATAGGTGCAACGTGTAATATTATACTCCTTTAGCTTAATTCTACCAAGAAACACTGAAATAATGGTTTTACTAAAATGTATGCTGTTAACTATTAACTCAAACTGTAATCTATTAACTGCTGTTATAGACTATTAAATGCAAATTAATCTCAATAACTTTAGTAAATATACCTATTAAATAGTAAATGGTTTCCACTTGATTAAATTTTCTTTTAAAATTAATGCCATGATCTGGTCAAATGAGAGACACTATCGTTAATTGGTATATTTTGCAGTTTAAATTATTGAATTTGTGTCTTCGTTGAGAATTGTTAATAAACAAAGTTTGTTTCGACTGCGGCTAATCTTCCTTCCGACTCCCTCCCACTGAGAAATGACACGAGTCATCCCTTACAAACTTTAAGCTCTTTTTTTGTTAAAAATCATTATTTTCGTAATTTTCTGTGTGTTTCAAGTAACAAGCAGTATAACTAAATATTTAAAAAGTGTTTCTTATGCGAAAAATTATTTTCAAGTTTTAAAATGTATGGTAAATAAGAAATAAGAATAATTAAAAAATAAAAGAATTCATATTAGTCATTTGATGTTAATATTTTTCCAAATTTTTAAGTATTATCTGTGATGACCAGGACAATATCGTCATCTTAAATAAATTTTCAATAGTACAAATTGTTCTAATAGGCATTTTCTGCAATGTTGAATGTAATGAAAGAACAAATGCCTTATTTTCTGCATATTCAAAGAAACTTAAAGCTTGTTGTTTAAAATTTTTTTTAAAAATCTAGTTTTCTTTCTTTAGAATGTTTTTGTATCTTTCGGTTAGCTGGACCGGTGCGATATCGCGCTATATAATATTCCTATCGGCAGTAGGCGAATTGCGACACACACACTTCCTTTCATTCTCTGCGAGGTTTTGAGTATTAATTTAGTAAGAAATAATACGAACTGTCATTTTTCGTATAAATCATCCTCAAAGATGTCCGCTTGGTTGAACTTTGTAACGAGGTGGTTGAATATTACCTAAGTTTCTTCGCAATTAAAAGAGATGTAAGTTTTATAATTGTACTCATGATTCGTTTTCTTTTGTAGATGACCGAATACCAACGAGTTGATTTAAACGAAGCAAGTGCCTCTAAAAACATGGCAAATGAGGCTTCCGATTCACCGTCGGCACTTAATTACTCAGTTGGATTTTCCAAAACTGATGGAAATCAAGAAAGAATCACCGGCAGCAGACGTAATTTTTGGCAGAGGAGATCGAAAATGGAGAAATACCTTTTGGCCATTTTAATCGTCTTATTGCTGCTTGTCCTGATTTTGTTTATTTTTTCAGTCATTCGAGTGCACGATACAGGTAACCTTCTTTCTTAAAAATCCCATTTTATTAAATAATGACAAATACAAAAGTTTTGATTTCCTTTCAATTAGATATCTAAAAATCTGAGAACTCTTTAAAATGTTGTTTTTTAAATCTAGTCTTTTCAAAATAAAAATTAATTTTTTCTTGATATTTAAAAAAAATAAGCAATGTTTGTTCTATGATAAAAATGAATATTTATTAGAAAACTATAATTTCCAGTTACTTGATCTCTGCATTTAAGCGTTATGGATTGCATTTAAATCTTGGAATTGAAAATTTAAACTTTTTATTTACTTAGATCATATATTTTTAGTCCTATTTTTGTTCATTTAATACGTTCAACCAAAACACTTTTGAGAATGTTCAAAAAAAGCTTTTCGTCCTCAAAATGTGGCTCATACCAATCGTACTGAGAATAATTTTACTGAACGTTTTTATATATAAAAATACAACTTCTAACTTTCCAATGAATAAGGCAGTTGTATTATGTGAAATTCCGTGTATTCTTAGCGGTTGGTGCATTTATCTCTAAGCTTGGTGAAATTGATCAATATTTTTTGCTGCTTGAAAATATATTTTTGATACCTTAACTTAGATATCTATGAACCAAATGATGGAAATATTTGAAACTTATGAAACATAATTCTCACACAATTTTCTTAAAGTAAAAAATATTCATTATAAATGACTAATTTAATAATTGAACGTTTTGCTACTGTTTCAAACTTCTTTAAAAATAAAATGAAAAAATGGAAAAATAAAACTATACAAGTAAAAATTATTTTTTTTCACTGATAAAAATTTGAAATAAAACCCTCACAGGGAAAACATCATTTAATATTAAAATATTCCGTCAAACTCTAGCTCAACTAATTTTTTATCCAGTCAATCTCTGAATACCTGTTGTTTTTATTTCCTGATTATTTCATTCTCTTTCAAATGCTTATTGGAACAGCTTTTTTTTCTCTTTTGACCAGTGTTCATAGCTAAGTTTCAATTTTGACACTTCGCTTTCTTTTCACAAACATATTATAATGATTTCAGTTGTTAGGGGAACCTATTTTGAAATGGATTGTGACGGGCTATTCGCGAGATTTCAGAACTAATCCTCTTGGGAAACTTTGGGGCTAGCATTTATACTAGTTCACAGCCTTTTCAGGAAAAACACGAGATAGATATATGTTAATTAGTTCGACTATATAAAGTCTATATATATATATAGGTTTTGTAATGTATGGAGAGAAGGAGCCGCCAAGCTGTAAAGTAAGTTGAATATCGGAGAATTACTTCACGAACTTAGCGCGCATTTTAAACTTGTGATTGTTTAAGTGTTTGTTAGTACTTGAATAAATATATTTGTTATTATGGCGTTTGTTGGTGATGATATGTTTCCTCCCACATTAGAGACGCGCCGGGCAGAGTGAGCGGGGTCCCAGGTAGGACACTGCCACCACAGGATTATGTTGTTCTTTTGTAAAATGAGTTCTTCAGAGATTTTTAGACAACACAATTTTATTTAAGAAACCGAATAAAACGATTACGAAAATGACACACAGCAAATACAAACTCCAATCACGGGACACAGCGAATGCATCGGGCATGGTCCCGCAGAAGGAAGCGGGAAAACGCGTTGGGCAATCATGCAATTATTCTTCCGCCAGAAAAAATAGTTACTCGTTTCAACCCAATCTTGAAATTGTAAATGTAAGCTTGTTATTTATTTAGGACATAGAATATATTTTCGTTCAGTTAATGTGCACCTTAACAACTTTACAAAATGTTAAAAAAAATAAAAAGCTTTCCGTTCTCAAAATATGGTTTATAATATTCAAATTGAAAATAATTTTGTTGAATATGTATCATATATAAAAACACAATTCGTATCACTGCGATGAATGAGGCAATTGTATTATGTTTAATTCTGTGTATTTTTAGCGTGCGCGCGATTGGAGCATTTATCTTTATGTTCGATGAATTTCATCAATATTTTAAAAATTTGTACTGCTTAAAAATTTATTTTTGCTACCTTAACTCTATGAGGCAAATGAAGGAAATGTTTGGAACTTACAGAGCATAGTCCCCCCCCCCCACCACAATTTTCTTAAAATAATTTACATTTTGAATACTTAATTTAATTGGACATTTTATTAGTACTGAAAATATCTTTAACTCCTAGCTTCTTTATCGAAAAATAGAAAGATTTAACTATATTTAAAAACAATTATTTTTCTCAATGGAAAAAATTAGAATAAAAACCTTAATTTGGAAAGATCTTTTAATGTCAAAATATTCCGTTGTTAGTTACAGTAGTTTGCTCGACCGCTTTTTCATCCACTCCGCCTCAAAATATCCTTTATTGTTTTTATTTCCTGATTATTTCAATCCCTTTCAAATGCATTTTTGAACAGCATTTATTTGTTTGACCAGTGTCAACAAATACGTTACAGGTTTGACATGTATCTTTTCTTTTCAGAAAGATATTGGAATGATTTTTTCAGTTATTTGGGGAACCTATTTTTTATGGATTATATCATTTTCAATTTGATAATTTAATTAACATTAAATATAATTTGAAGGCTTTTGGTGTCATATTTCGCCATTCCCAGCTATTCTCCACCCAGTAACAATGATGCCCATTGGCATAATATCTCTCAATTTCGTAACACTTACACTACAAAATATTAAACGGACTCAAGGTCTTATTACATTTCATATGTAGTCAGCTCCCTTTAATAAGAATAAGAGGATATCTGTTTACATCAGGACATGAACTTGCAGCTGAAACTGAACAGCAAAGGTAACTGAGCTAACGGTGATTTCTACTCGATAACTATAGCCTATATAATTTTTGCATGTCAATTTTCTAATTCAGATAGATACTACTCTGCTGTCACCCAAAATATAACACTATAAGGAAAGTATATATTCCACGTTATATTTCCACAATTCATTGAATATATGGGAATGGTTAGCCTTTCAACTTAGATGCACAATATGGGCTCCCGTAGTTCTATCAAAAAGCTCTATTCAAACAAATAGCAACATGTTGTTTTTTAATATTGGAATTGTCTTTCGTGCGGCTGTTTTATGTTGGCATCTTTAGTAAGCCTAGACAAAGAATATGAGATTGATTCGAGAAAATTACATGTAGAAG
Source organism: Trichonephila clavata (assembly GCA_019973975.1). Classification (NCBI taxonomy): domain Eukaryota; kingdom Metazoa; phylum Arthropoda; class Arachnida; order Araneae; family Nephilidae; genus Trichonephila; species Trichonephila clavata. The sequence goes on from BMAO01017942.1 coordinate 21,697, forward strand.
TTTGGATAATGGAGTGTCTGGTATATATATATATATGTATATATATACTGATGTTTGTAAGAAATGCAACACCATGAAGGAATCATCAGAGTTAAATGAAATTTAATGCGCAAACGACTTGTATTAGTGCACATAAATGACGAAATCTTCAAAGTAAAGCAACAATATAAAGTGTCCGAAATCAGTATTTGGTGTAACCACCACGCGATGCAATAAGTGTTGCTATACGACGTAGCATGGAGTCAAACAGATTCTGCTTGTGGAAGAGAATTCCATATTGCTTGTATGCGCAGCAAAAGTTGGTCTTTCGAAGCTGCAGGACGCGGATCACGAGCGAGACATCGACCAACCAAATCCCACACGGGCACAATAGGCGACATATCCAGTGAATAAGCAGGTCAAGGAAGAGGTTGCATGTGTTGGGTTAAACAGAAGTCTCGAATAGTCTTTGCAACATATGGGCGTGCATTATCCTGCTGAAAGATAGCTCCAGGGATGCCTTGAAGGAAGGGAACGACTTCGAGCTGTAGCAATTCACGGACTTACCTGTTGCTATTGAGATTACCCTCAATTCGTAGAAAATTGGATCGTCCATGATACGGAATCACACCTCTAACCATAACTCCAGGTGTTATGCCAGTATGTCGTACGATAACGCAATCTGGAAGGCATCGTTCACCAGTATAGCGTCTAACACGAATGCTGCCATCATGGTCACACAAATTGAAGCGTGATTCATCAGAAAAGACCTTTTGGTAAAAATTAGCATGCCAGGCTTTGTGTTCATGTTACTCTTGCAGACGCAGCCGTTGATGGTTTGCCTAGAAGGGGATGCTGTATAAAGGCACTCTTGCACGCAATCCACGGGGCAGCAAACTTCGATGAATTGACGAAGCTGATATTGGTACACATGTAGAAGTAGACCAACGTGCTGCCAACTACCTGGAAGAAGCTGTACGGTCATTCACCTCCATACGGAGCAGGTGTTGATCGTCGCGCGTTATCCGTCGTCCACTACCATTTTTTCGAAGTGTTCTGTGCTCCTCGGGTCCGCTTCCAAACTCGCATCACAGTGGAATTGTTTCGCTGCACACGATGTCATATTGCGTGATAGGAAAATCCTCCTTCTCGAAGGTCGGTAATCCTTCCCCGTTCAAACTGCGTATGTTGTTGGAATTTCTCCTTATTTCGTAGTGGAGACATACTTTGGTATCACTAAACATTCGCCAGTAACAAATAATCATCAACTATTTTCAACGTCTAGCAACAGCCCCTATTTATACTCTTTTAATATGTTCACAGGACGCTGCGGACACCACGCACGCACGGTGGCTCTGAAACTTTCCTATTTTACGTAACATCCTATAATTGATATTTGCTGCAAAGTTCATTAAGTTCTAATTCTTCCTTCATGGTGTTGCATTTTTTACAAACATCAGTGTATCGATCAGCAGTATGGTATCGATCCTATTACATGAACACGGTTCAAAATTACTATTTTCGGGGAGTACTAACATCTACGCATTTTACATCTGAATTAGCATCCTTTTAATATGCTTACATTTTCGTTTTTATTTGTTAATCAATAATTGTATAATTCTTAACTATATTTATCAAAGTTTGTAAGCAATTTTTTTTTTACTTTTGTTGTTGTTTCTAATCCCTCAGAGACCTAGCGGCCGCTAGATCTCTCTCTCTCTCAGATCCCTGATACCGTGAACTCTAGCGAGGTCAAGCACCAGTAGAGAACTTTCATAAACATCCGCCAGAGCTAACCCCAAACAATCCAGGATGTGATCGGGGGATGCCGGCTTCAGATTAATTTTTTGCACAATGAAAACACTTTGTCTCCTGAGTCGAATGTCATGTTTTTAGATGTCCACTTATGAATCTTGAGATGGCCGTTTGATCATTTCTGTCACCTCCGAATTCTAACGCTCCCCCCCCCCCCGGTGTCTTCCTGCTGAACCAAGGATGGGCGGGAGGGGTGAGCCAGGCTTGTCTGACTGCTATTTTCTTTATAAAGAAATGTCTTTATATGTTAGTTTGTAGTTCCGGTTAAGAGGCTCAGATCAACCTATTTTAGCCAAGATGTTTGCAGCATCGTTCCCTTGGATGTTAACATGGGAGGGAATCCACTGAAAGTGAACTTCCCTTCCCTTGGCTAGATTTCTAAGATGGGTTATAATTTGTATGCCCACGAAGTCGCATATATTGCTCCAGTCCTGTAGATAATGAATCGAGCTCTGACTGTCAGTAAGGACCCAAATGTCATTAGAATTAGGGCCGTCAAGGATGGTCTTTAATCCTTCATTTATGGCAATTAATTCGCTTCTGAATACCGAGCTGTTTTCCGGGTTGCGTCTAGAAAGCTGGACTGAAAGACTTTTGATCTCTTACTTATAGGAATTAAATTGCTAACAAGGAAACAAATTTGTCTGTTGTGGTGGCGGTGTCCTTCCTCAAACCCCTCTCACACCGACCGCGCGTCTCTAAGTGTGGGAGGAAACATATCATCACCAACAAACGCCATAATAACAAATATATTTATTCAAGACTGACAAACACTTAAACAATCACAAGTTTAACTATAAGAAGAAACCTAGGAGTGATTCCCTAAAAAGTCGATTGATCCTAATACTCAATTCTAAGTAAACCTGTCCACCAGAATGGACAAGGAGAACTATCACTAAGTGACCTCAGCTCGGTACTGAATCTATTATCATAGATCTCCAATATAACAATTTACACCTTTTAATTTATACCCTTTAAACGCGCGCTAAGTTCGTGAAGTTCCTATATTACTTACGTGACAGCTTGGCAGCTCCTTCTCTCTTACATTTACAAAACCCACACACAGACTTTATATAGTCGAACTAATTAATATATAGCTATCTTGTGTTTTTCCTGAAAAGGCTGTGAAATAGAATAAATGCTGGCCCCAAAGTTACCCAAGAGGATTAGTAATAGATTCTCGCGGATAGCCCCGTCACAAGTATTTTAGAAGATACTTTTACATTTACTCTGGAGTGTAGTTGGGAAACTTATTACATTCTTAGGATTTGGAATCCAAGTTGTAGAAACGCGTACTTTTAACACAAGAAATAAGGTCGAAATTTACGGAAGCGCGTTATACTCCAGGTATAAAAATGATAGCTTCAAAAATATAAAAAGAGATGTGCATAAAAAAAATAAATTAAGATGTCTACCAAGATCGGAACACTGTTATTTTAAAAGAAATGTCATACTTTATGCACTTAAAAGGTTGTTATTCTGAAATTTTTCTACTTTTTCAAAATTTTTGAATAAACCTCGAATAAATGACTTTAAAACATTATAGCATTTCAAACGTACATTGCAGGTTTCTACGTAAAAAAGCTAATAGGTTCAGTCCTAGGAGAGCCCACACCCTTGGCGCGAATTATTTTGGTTGGCGATAATTGCGCCATCTTGGTAACCCTATTTTGATACACTAGATATGGTATAAACCTAACTACTTCTGGAATCTTCGTATTTTGTAGGCGGGCATTTCGAATTTCGTCATTTTGTTGTTGGGCGCCGAAATGGATGTATGGGTGCATGTGTGAATGAATATAACTTAGAACTTTTTACTTTGTTGAATGCGAAAGGTAAGAAAGAATTGATTGACTAGTGTAGGGAAGGATTGATTGCTTCGAGTTATGAATGTTCTAAATGTAATGAGCAAATGGGATTATACGAACGAAAGAGTGTTGTTTTGGATGGATTTGAATGAAGATGTTCGAAAAAGGTGCAAATGCGCATGATGTTTGTAGAAGTATAAGAAAGAATTCGTTATTTTCTAATAGTAAGTTAAGTATGTATGATATTTTGCCTGTAACTAAAATGTGGTTTGGAAAATGTATGAAGGAATATGTTTGACCATTACCTCGCAGAATATATATGGCGGCGCTCCCCAACGATCATTTGCTTACCGATGAGACCTTCAAGGCTTTTTAAAATCTGCTGTCATGCTGTACACTCCACTCAGAAAAGATCAGCAGTAAGAAAGTTAGTGCTGTTCTTATACTTTTTTATCTGAAATATCTATGATTAATTTCTGTATTGTCTATATATATAAAGGAGAAAAGCGACTCACTCATTGACTGACTAATCACGATATCTCCAGAACTATTCAACCTACAGATTTGAAATTCGGTAGACATGTTCCTTTCATGGAGTAGAGATCAGTTAAGAATGTATTTTACGAAATTCGAATTGCAAGGGGTGTTACGGGGGTTAAGGGGCGTTATAAATAATTGTTTCCATTTTTAAACTATTCGACGTACAATCTTGAAATTAGGTAAACAGATTCCTTTCATAGAGTAAAGATCCGCTACAAAATGAGTTCTGTGAAACTTGACACCCAAGTGGCGTTGCTGGGCTGTTAAAGATAAATATTTCCATTTTTAAGCTATGAGACGCAAAGTCTTTATATTTGATAAATACATTCCTTTCATAGAGTAGATATTAGCTACAAGATGAGTTTTGGGAAAATAGCCCCCCCAAGTGGCGTTTCGGGGGATTAAGGGGCGTAATATATAAATATTTTCGTTTTTAAACTACTTGACCTACCAGCTTGAAAATTGGTAGGCATGTTTCTTTCATCCGTTACAAAATAGGTTTTGGGAAAATTTATCCCCAAGGGGTGTTACGGGGGGGGGTTAAGGGGAGATATAAATAATTATTCCGATTTTTAAACTATAAGACGTACAGTCTTGAAATTTGATAAACGGGGATTCCTCTTATAAGGTAGATATAAGCTACAAAATGGGTTTCGTGGAAATCGAAACCCAAGTGGCGTTGAAGGGCTTAAGGGGCGTTACAGATAATTAGTTTCATTTTTAAACTACTGGTCGTATAGTCTTGAAATATGATAATCAGAAGCCTTTCATGGATTAAAGACCCATGTTTTGTGAAAATCGAACCCTAGATGGCGTTGCGAGGACTCATGGGGCGTTACAGATAATTTTTTTCCATTTTTAATTTATTAGACTCACAGTCTTCAAATTTGGTAAGCAGATTCCTTTCATAGAGTACAGTTCCCCTACAAAATAGGTTTTGTGAAAACAGATCCCTAAGTGTCGTTGCGGGGCTCAAGGGACGTTAAAGATAATTATCCCCATTTTTAAATTATTAGACGTACAGTCTTGAAATTTGGTAAGCAGATTCCTTTCGTAGAGTAGGAATTTGAAGGAAATCAACACTTGGGGGAGCAAGGGGTTACTGGGGCGTATTGACAAAAAAAAATCCTTTTTGCGAACTACAAGGACTATCATAATGGAATTTGGTTTGCATTTTTCTTTTGTTGAATTGAAATCCGCTAAGAATGGTTAATTTGGAAAACGACTCTCAACCGGATTACGGGGGTATTGATAGTAAAAATTTCGTTTTATCCCCTGTTAGATTTAGACTTGAAATTTGGCTTGCATGTTCATTTTCCAGAGTAGAGATCCACCGAAAATTGGTTTTGCGGGAATCCATTTGGTAAAAGGGTTACGAAAGCGCAAACATCATTCTGTACTTCAATTTTAGAGAATTTTAGAAAATACAAATTATATAAGAGTTCTGCCCTTTCTTTATCTATCAAGAGACGACAAATATATTTTTTAATACAATCGAATTCTTAATGCTAGGACTTAGATATCAGCAATTTATATATATATATATATATATATATATATATAATATATATATATTATATATATATATTTATAAAACATCATGAAATACCCAGCGAAGCGGGTGGGTAACGGCTAGTTACATATATTTTCATTACGCATCCACCTTGCCATGCTATATTCACTTGCAGCCATTGCCAAGTTCACTTGGAGCCATCTCATTCTGGGTTGGCGCTTTTTTTAGCTTGTCACCAAGAGTGTGGACTATCCTAGGATTTTACCAGAAGAATATAACTTAAAATTAAAAAATGCAGTTTGAAAGTATAGGTGCTCGTTATCCGCCGGAGTTTACGGTAAATATGTTGATGTAACTTCTGGACAAAAGAATCGGTATCAGATTATTGCAAGTGGCAGACCACCTACAGTTTCCGTCTTAGTGAATAGTCTTACACGTCCCATGTTCCTCCTACCCTTACGAAACATCAATTTACAAGACACAGCAAAGTGTATTGAAAAAAAAAGATGAAAATAGAAAACAGATAAGGAAGGAAACACGATTCTGGTGTAGTAAATGCAGAGTTGATCTTGTGCTTGGAAAAGTGTGTGTTTCCAGTTATACCACATACAAAAAATTGAATTATTGAGCGACTAATAGGAATTTTTTATTCTTTATTTGTTTTTGTTTTTAAATTTTATTAGAAAATAAGGCTCCACGAGAAGCGCTGTCACAATGTAGGGTAGCCCTCCATCAAGGAAATATGCAATTGCTACAAACCTAAAAGATTTTATGCAAATGCAGTTGAATCTCGATTTAACGAAATCGCTAAACCCGTAAAAAAGCTCGTTACAGAGAAAACACGTTAAACAGAGATTAAACTTTTAATATACTTTTGAAACTACATAAATAAATTTTAAGTTCATAAACACTATACATTATTAAAGGTTTCCGAACACTTTCGGAGTACTTTTTAACAAAATAGCATACTAAAACATCATAAATGCTCTTTTAGAACTCAATACCAATAAATGTTACTATTTAACTATCGATATTTAAAATAAATTACTTGAATTTTACAAAAATCACAATTATAAGTGAAATATTAGCAATGTTTTTGAGAAACTTCAAAGCAGTTAGAGAAAAAAGTAATAAACATATATTAGTAAAAGTATTACTAAAACAAATTAGATGCATTTATCTAGAAAATGTACTAAAATTTTAATTTTTTATTAAAATTTGAAAATTTTAGAGCTAATTGAGTAAACATTATAAGAAATGTTACATTCCTTATGAGACCATTATTTAAATAACAAGCCATAACTCAAAAAGTATTCATGCAAAAAGAAAAATTTTAGTACATTCTCTAGAAAATAACATAAATATCAGGTTCAAAAAGTTTTATAGAAATATATTCGTAATATTTTGATTTATCAGACACGCCATGATAGATTTTAAACAATTTAAATGCTCTCTTCTGGTAGATCAAAACCCCACTTCCGGTTTTTCTAACTTTATAAAATTAATTGTAAATTGGCCTCAGGTAGCGTAAAAACAAAATAAAGTTTGTTTCGGGAAGTCAAAAAAGATAGCTCTATTCAATAAAATAAAAAACAAAAATATCTGTCTTGACGGAATTTGGTCATATTCAACGTGTTCGGATACCTTCAAGAAGTAATTATTCACACTTTTTTGAAATTATCTGTTCATTTTTTATTTATCTTACCCATCAAAAAGAAATCTACAAGGAAAATAGAAAAAAAATGACATCTTGCAGGGATGTACTATATTTTCAAATTTAAAAAATAATTTTATATTAAAATTTAATAATATATTAAAACGCAGTGCTTCTCAAACTTTCAACACTTGCTACCCCATTTTCAATCATAATTTTCCTCACGCCCCCCACCATACTATAACAATATATTGAATATATTGTTATAGTATGGATAAATAGTAATGTATTTTGATGTTAAGGCTACGATGGCTTTAATTATAAAATGTACAAATTATCAAGATAAGTATTAAACTTTCTGTGTAATTTTATAAATAATAAGCCCATGAGGTCACTGGTTTTTTTTCAAATTTGTTCTTAGCTTAATATTGTTAAATTGATTATCAAATGCATTGTTCAGTACTGTGATACATTCATATAAGTATATTATATGAATGTAAATGTGCACTTTATTTTTTATTATGTCACAATGTATTTTGAATTTCTTCATTTCAGTAAACTAATAATATTTTTAAATAATCTTTTATTTTCGACTCCTCTTGAATCTAGCGCCCCTCACGTAGGGTTATCACGATCCCCCTGGGGTCCAAGCCCCACAGTTTGAGAAACGCTGTATTAATGACATTTCCTAATTTTCAGCCTACGAGTAATTTTAAGCGTACATTATTTTAGAACCAGTAATTTTAAGCATACACTACCATATGTGTCCCTAAATTTAATCATTGATAAAATATGTAATGTTTATTTGAATTTTTGGTTTGAAAAATTATGTTTAGATTTTATTACTCTAGATGAGTTCCCACCTAGTAGTTCCATTTCAAAGCCATTGATCCCCATAAAATGTGATAAAAAAAAGAAAATAATTTGAAAAATATCTTGAAAATTTTTAAAAATAGGGAGAATTAAATTCGAAACACAGGAGAAAAAGTTCATTATATAGAAAATGCACTTCACTATTTGGAGGTTATTTTATAAAGGAAGTAGTAAAATGTGTTCTTGGTTTCAGTATTAAGTTCGCAAATTAGCGGGTTCGATTGTATTTTGAAATATAAATTTTTAACTACTAAAAGTATATTTTATTTTATACTAAAAATATGGTTTTTACAATAAGAAAACTTGACAATTTATGTAACCAAATCATCAAAATAGATTGACAGTTAAATGGATAATATGTTATTAATTTGTGCATTTTTAATGTCTCAAAAAATACCATTATTTGCAACATATGTCTTTATATATCTTTTAATTTACCGCATTGTTAAGGTATTCGACTACCCTAAAATTGACAATTTTTGAAGTGAAAACCTCTGTAGCGGCGTTGGGAACTTTTTGGTAGGGAAAAATCTTATGGGTTCGCGTCACCGACATGCTCTGACTGGCGCATGCTCAGTGTGCTGTTCGCCTTAGACACCTTTTGGATGGGTGAAATCTCGTGCGTTCGCGACACCGAGATGCTTATAGCAGTATATCTGTAGTTATACAGCTGACGTATAGTGCTGTGTATATCTTATAAGTGAAATTGAATGGATTTAGAGAAAAGTTCAATGTGTATATATTGTGCATTGCTCGTTGCGATTCCGAGAATGGGCAATACATATTAATGTGTGGTGCCGTTTATATTTCGCCTGGAAAATCTATGTGACAGATACAACGATTTTTATTCGAAAATTTGATGATTTATACAAAAGAAGGTTCTGAAATACTCGAAAATGATTTGGCGAAAAATATGATAATGTATCGATGATTTTATGTGAAGACTTTAATATTAACTTTGCAGATGATAAAAATCTACCACTAATTGAATTTCTAAATGAAACACTTAATTTAAATATGTCCAA
>BMAO01017943.1:0-52318 GCA_019973975.1 Trichonephila clavata
AAAAGATGCTTCAAAAGATGCTTCAAATAATAGCTCAAAACAACAGAATCTGAGAGGCAAAATTAGGCATATCCCAGGTTACATGTCAACAGATTTTGGATAAGGATCTTAAAATGCATAAATTGTGTCAAGTCATTGTTCCCCGCATGTTAAACGAAGACCAAAAGGCAATTCGAAAGGAAAAGACGGAGATTTAATCTCGGCTGTTCACAAAGATCCTTTCCTACAAGGCAGAATTGTAACTGGAGATGCGAAAAGGGATTTTTTTGTACAATCAGCAGTCCAAGAGTCCTTCGGCCACTTGAAAATCATCACAATCTCCATACAAGCAGAAATTCCGTCAGGATCGCTCTAAGGGAAAGGTCATGCTAGAGATGTTCTCCGGTATTCAGGGCATTGTGCATCTAGAATATATCCTTCAAACAAAGAGCTCTATGTAGACATTCTACGTAGCTTGCGAGAGTCGATACAAAAGAAGAGGCCAAAACTGTAGGCTAATCAGTCATGGATGTTTTGCATAAGAACGCTCCTACATACTGATCCTTCCTCGTCCCTAACTTGCTTCTGAAAACGAAAACAATTATTTTGCCACATCTTTCTTTACTCCCTTGATTTCTCCCACGGCAACTTCAGCCTACTTCCTAAACTGGGACGTCACTTAAAGGGTCGCCGATTTCAATCTGCAAATAAAATTAACCCGGCACTTCACTCACGAAAAAAAAACGAACGTAACTTTACGCGCAGGGTATCTCATACTCAAAGGCGTTTAAATTCTGTTTTTTACTCTAAAATTTGCATGCAAAGGTGAAAAGAGCAGAAAGGTAGGACATATAATTTGTTTATTACACTTTTCACAAGTAAATTTAGTTTTTCTGGTCTTTTTATCAGGGCATTATACACTCCTTTAGTCTTCGTCGCGAGTGAGTGTGATGTTTTCGCTGAGTCTTAATTTATTTTTTAAAATTTCTTAGAAGCATTACTTGCCTGTTTTTTTCCTTGTTTCAGTTAATCCAAATCCAAAACACTTCAGAGACCAGCGTCTAGTTCGATATTTAATAGGTGGTTTCTGACTACTTAACGAAATAATTCGAGCATTTACTGTCGCAACGTTCACCAACATAAAAAATATTGTCATAGGCTAACGATTAGATTTTCTAGCCATTGAATATGTTGCGGTCATTTTATCAAGGACGATAATTACTCCCTCACTTAAGTTATCTGGATAGATTTCAGTAGAAGAATCATATTTGCTATTATACTTTTCATCATTCGATTCTTCCTCATCATCCCCGCAAAGAGTCTTTCTTCATCCGAAAATACTGTTGTACTTCAATATCACATTTTATCATCATAACTACAATAATACGTCATTGCATAAGAAAGATTTTAAAGCGAGCTCTTTTATTTAGAACTTTAACGGCGATTCACGCTCATTGTATGACATATCCGAAGAGGTGGTATCTATAAATATACCCGTAGAATTCGCTTACAAGCTAAGGTCCCTCAAAGGATATGACCTTAAAGTCAGCTACACGAGAAACTATTCATTTTCCAAAAAAAGGTTTAGATGCCTTCTTGAAAAAAGTGAAGTGGTGGGTATGACATACCTTGCGCGTGAAGTGCCAGGTTAAAAGTGCATCGCAAACTGAAGTAAAGGGCATGGATAAAAATGGATTCCAGAAATGTTTTGAGGACCATTACATGCATTAGCAAAAGTGTTTTGTTGCTCAATTGTCTTTTTTAGAAGGATAATGTGTTTCAGCAATTTAATTAGTAATATTTTTTGTTATAAATCCAGTCGGAAAACATTTCAACACTATCTTAATACTATTCTGTGTTTAGAGATTAAGTTTTAACATTGCTTACGGTGAAGTATTTAATGTATAATACTCTCCTTTATGTATTTGGCATGATATTTTGTTATAATCTAAAATATATATTTTCATACTTTTATATAAATATCTTCAGAAAGAGTGCAAAACATTTAATGTTTTTTAATACCTGAAGAATTTATTAAAACTAAATAAATTTTGGAGCGATCTTTTTATTCAATTTTTCTTTTAAATCTGTATATATTTTTGATGATTGTAAAATTTTAAAAATCCTCTCGATGCTACGGTTTCTACCAGCGAACAGATAAGTATTTTTATTAGATCAGTTTGTCAGGAGTATTTAGGACGTAATGCGTCTTTGGTGAATCCATCATATTTATCTTACTATGAATTTAATTTAATATTTCTTCTGAATTTTTTAATGAACTTAACTTTAAAACACATGAAAAAATTGTTATTTTTAGCAAATAGATACAGAAAATATCCCGTTGGTCAAAATTAATCTCAGATTTTTGAGGTTACTATCTAAGTAACATGTTCTTCAAAACATACGAAAATCTTTCTTCTTAACTTAAATACCCAAACAGTATAATTATCATATTTTATGTTTCTAGATATATAAAACTTTATTATATGTACTTTATGTTAGAATCTGTTTGTCAAAATATTTTTTTCGATGGGGTGGCGGACAGGTATTTACTATTTCAGATCTTGTACATTCTCCGGGAGCTGGTATCTTTTTTAGTGTGGTACCATATGGGGGGGGGCACCAATCGCTGCAATGTAATTAGAACTCCCAGTTTCTTTCCCAGAAGAAGGCACTTGATCTCTGATGATGAGAAAGGGCACTAGAAATTTAATTTTGTCGAGAGCACCCAAGCCAAACTGGCACTCTAGGATACTTTAACATGCGTCAAAATCATACGACATAGACATTGCCGATTTTCTTCATTGTGAAAATCCATCTACTTCGGCCGGGTTCTACCTCCAAGCGTACTGTCTGTCACTAGCGTACAAGACCAGTGACAGACCAGCTGCGCGACCCATTCGGCCTTTACGCACAATATAAAAGCACGGTTCGAAGTAGCTTTGATCTGGCTTAAATCTGATTACAACCTCCGATATTTAGTTATCTAAACTTTAATATATGAAATGATATCTTTTTTTATTAATTATTGAACCGTGTTTATGAGATAAGAAAAGGAAATTAAGTAGTAAGTAAACATATTTTACATTATTTTTAATTAATGACCCTTTAGAGTTATTCTACGTGCTCAAAATAAAATAAAATGAAATCATTTTTAAAAAAACATTTTGTTTTCTTTTGTGTTCTAAAACTGAGCTTTATTAAAAAGTGAGATCTATACGTGAAAAATATTTATTTAAAAATTCTAGCTGAAATTAATATAGAAGTATTAAATGATTATCCAATCCAAACACATCAAAGAGGAGAAATAATGATAAATGGAAACTGATGTGTGTCACTTTCCATCCGAGAAATTCAAAATTATTTATTTAAAAAAATGTTAAAAACTATATTCAGCAAGAAAGTGAGGGAAAAAGGAAGAGAAAAGGAAATTTCAAAGAGAGAGAGAGAAACAGCTAACTTTGAAAAGATAATCTTTTAATTACCTTTTCTGAATGATTTGAATTATTTTTTTTTTTTTGCTGCTAATCTTCTATAAGGAATGATTTTTTTTTTCATTTTTTTTCTTCTTTTTTTTGTTTTTATTAGTGCCTTTGTCTGAATTTTTTTTAAATGCAGAGCAAAATTATTACTGAGACGTTTTAGTTTTTAATTGTCATTTTCTTTTAATGAAAATTTAACCTTTTCTTCAAGTACATAGAAAAAATAATATAAAAAAATATTATTTTTTCCTTCTACCTGAAAGAAAGATCAAAATTCCATTAAATGACAGTGACAAATATTTAAAATAAAAGGTTGAATTACCTCATACTTTGAGATGAATTTTACAATAGAAAATATTATTTTTCCAACTTGACAATATTTATATAGTCTCAGAAAAAAAAGCAAATTCAAATTCGCGAATTTAACATATAATATACTTTCCATTATTTCTAACAGTGACTTATACATCCCAGTTTGAACTTGAATACCTTACATCGTGTTCGAAACACTTACTTGGTTTGGAGGAAAATTAAAGCTTGATATACATATATTTAAAAAGCAGGTTACAGACACTTTTGGAATTACACATTTTACTTTTTCTTTGGCTGATTAAAATATTATTTCACCAGGATAGATCCTCATGTGAAGTAATAAATTGTTTACTTTAAGAGAACACACGCGCGCGAGATTGGTATATCGAATTAATTAGCAGTATTTTTAATAGAATATAGCAGTATCCACTTAATATTTCGAAGGGCAGTCAAAATTCTGAAATCATATTAATTAATTTTTTTAAAAATTTATTTTTATTTTTTAATGTAGTTCTTATATTTATAGTTCGTATATTCATGTATCGTGTGTGCTCTTAAAATTAAAAAGAATTTTAGAGAATATTGAGTTTTCTTTTACTTTTGTATTTAAATTTCTAATACAAAATATTGAAAACACTTTTCTATAGAAGATAAAAATGGTTCCATTGATTCAAGGAAAAGAAGCATAATAAGATGTAAAAGCTCTCTAAATGCTAGAGAGATTAGAGTGTGATGTAAATAAAATAATCTCTCTCTGCTTTAAAATTTTTAAAATTTTTTAATATAAACAAAAACAGCTTTAACTAAATTGACAGCGTAAAAGAATATTAGAGCAGGAATTTTCCAGATTATAAAATTACAATCAATCAATTTAATAGAACAAAGTTAATTTTTTTAGTTGGAAAACTGATTGAATAAGACTTAATTTTTTGCAATTTATAAGGTTTTAAGAACGAAAAAGAGAGCGGTTTCATTAATTTACGATTTATTTACTAGTTTATCTCAGCGTTTCTCAAACTATGGAGTGCACCCACCTTGGGGGGCGTGACAACTCTACGGGGGGGGCGAGCATATTGAAAAGTAGAAAACAAAAGATTATTTAAAAAATTAATAAGACAATTGCAGACCACATTGTACTAATTTTGTGGATGATTTCCTTTTCGAGAATGGAATCATACGAATGGAATGACCAACATGTTTCCTAGACATGAACCCAATAGAGCTTGTTTGGAACACACATATTCTAAGTAGATGAGTTGCTGGCCTCCTAACACCTCCAAAATATCTCTAAGAACGGGAAAACGCTTATCTCAGGGCTTCTCAAAGTTTCAATATTTGTGACCCAATATTCAATCATAATTTTCATCGCGCCTCCCCTCCCTCCTCATACAATAGCAATGTGTTAAAATTCAATAATACTGTACTTTGACCTAAAACTATGATGCGACATTAACCTCTTAATTACCACTAGCGAATATAAATGTCTCGCTCAGCCAAAGCGTTAATTTTCCCGAACGTATATATATACGTTTTTCCGAAGTTTGATCTTTTCTCTGCGCTGCTATCCATAAAAATATTCTGTAGGCTTTGGAATGCAATAAAAGGACAATGGCAATGCTTGTGAAGGATTTACTTATTTCAGAGGATTTGGTTCTTTCTCCCCCCCCCCCAATACATCATATACGCGCGCTTACGCGGAAAACAGTTGACATTGGGAAGTGAATCACGTAACTTTTAATCGGCAGAGAGGTTGATTAAAAGCCGCACAAGTTTTTAAGATAAGTGCTAATTGTTTTCATAATTTTTTTGTATGAGAAGCCCATGGGGTCACTGGTAATTTTTAAACATGTTCTTAACATAGTATTGTTGAATTAATCATGAAATATATATTGTGTAGTGCTGATGCATATATAAATGTAATATATCAGTGTAAATGTGTATTTTATTTTTTACTAGCTTTTACCCGCGGCTTCGCTCGCGTTGATGTCTTTAAATAGCTGTCGAAGTCATAATTATAAGAAAATAAATAAAATATGATATATTTCTTATTGCTTGACTGGGACCATTGAAATTTAAATATTCTAAAGTTGAGCTTAGTTTTAAAAAAAATGTGGGTTCGAGGATAAAATAAATCCTATGTTACTCGCTGATACTATAACTTTCCATTGGTGAAAGAATTTTTAAAATTGGTTGAGTGGCTTAGGTGTAAAAGCATAACAAACAATTAAACTGAAATTCGCATTTATAATATTATTAGGATTAGGATAACTATTGTTTAAATGTGACTGAAAAATGTAAATAAATAATGAAAAAAAGTATTAAAACTAACCGTAAACTTATAAATTTTTTGTTACTTTAATTGTTTTGTTTATGAAGCTCTTATTTATTATTTTTAAAAGTACATGCGAAACAGAGCTGATGCCATACTTAATTGAACAGTGAGATAACTATCATAAAAAAAATTATGACACGTGTCAGCGTATTATCATGTGCGCGTAATATTATGTCTCGTGGAGAGCATCGGTCGCCAGTAACCAAAACAACGACTTCATTAGCTCAGCTTGGCATTCAATTTGGCGTTCATCTTGGTGTTCAGTTTCACGTTCACCCGTATAGTTTCCGTTCCCGTAAGAATACGGGAATAAAATATAGCCTATGTTACTTGCTGATAATGTAGCTTTCTATTGGTGAAAAAAATTTTAAAATCAGTCCAGTGGTTTAGGCGTGAAAGCGTAACAAACGAACAAACTTACATTCACAATTATAATATTATTAGGATTATGTCAGAGTGTATTTTTTTTACAATCTGTAAATTAATAATTTTTAAATATTCTCTTGTTTTTAACTTTTCAATATGCTCGCGGCTCCCTCTTAGAGTTGTCACGCTCCCCAAGGGGGCCGCGCCCCTCACTTTGAGAAACACTAGCTTATCTGGAGGAGAGGGATGGAATACCCCAGCTCTCCTCACATTAATAGGCTCATTAACTTCATATTTCAAAGGTGTTCAACGTTGCTGAACGTTCTGGAAAACCATACTCTCTATTAAAATGATTTCTTATCTTTTTGTTCATTTTTCCTTCTTTTTGTTCGTTTCGGAAACACATCTTTTGTTCGTGCTTCCTCATAGGCACAAATTGTATTTTTTTTCTTTTGTAATCAACTGCTCAGTTAAATACATTTTTTTTCGGCTTTGTGTCATTTTTTTTTTGTACAGACAATTACGTTTGTCAATCATATCAATCATTTGGATAACTCTCCAGTCACAAGATTCACCCACAACCTCAATATCCTTAATTATTTTGAGCAATGTAATTTTACTAATTTTTCAATTGTATTACGCTATAATTTTTAATTGTATAATGGTGAGATATTCTTATATTTGGAATAATTATATTACATTTTCAATATTACATTTTTAAATATATACATATATAATATTAGATATAAAATGTATATAACATATACAGTTCTTAAAATATATATATATATGTATTAAAAATTAATATAAATATAGCAACAATAATAGAGATACCTTATTTTTTTGCGTTAAAGTCAAATATGCCAATGAAGAATATCGTGTACTTGCATTTAACATCATATCTTTATTTTCACTCACTGAATTTCATTCAGAATTGCTTTGAAAGAAACTGCTCTTCGAAACTTATTTCTAAACTCGAACAAGTGAAATGCTTTGAAAATGAAATAATTCTCTTTAAGATAATATGTTTATATATATCCGGCTAATATTATATATATATATATCTATCCTTAACGAAAGGATCATAATCAAAGAGTATGTCATATTAAAGATTATTCCGTAACTAAATGGCTTTTAATAAGGATTACTATACTGTTATAATTAACTATGTTAAGAATTACTTTGAAGTTAAGGAGAGATTAGATTCTTAATTAATACCCCTTACTAAACTAACAGTCACTTGCATTTAAATAATCTCTTTCAATATTTGATTTTATATTTAGAAGACTTATTCGTGAAGGTTTAATCTTAAATTATAGAAATCATTAGAACTGCTTTTCAAAACTATCAACCAAAGGATTAGAAAGTTCTGATTCTGTTACTACCTTATACATCTTGATAAGTTGCATCATTAGAAAACGCATGTTAAATGTGAAAGACATCTAGTCTTCCCCATAGAATTTATAATTATAAAGTCGCATAAATGTATATATAGAGAAAAATTAACTATTCTTTTCTTTCAAAACATTTTTAAAATTTTGCGCATGAATTTGATTAATTATAATGCAAACACATATGTGAACAACTTTATTAGACAATACAACAAAGCATAAGTAGTATGCATTCCTGATTAAAATTAACATATCAAATTCGAAGATCAATTATTTGGATGTAAGTTGTTTTTGCGTTTATACGATAACTTGAAACTATTTCAAATTAATAACGATAAAACGTTCAAAATATATTTCTTTTCTTAAAGCGAAAAAAAATCTAGTTTTTATTTGAACATTTTCAAATTTTAAATGCATGACAGTTCACTTAAGACCTCAGTAGAAATTATTTTAAATAATCATTAAATATGACAAACCACATATTTCCTCATTAACATATTCACTTCAAGTAGTTTCTCAATGTCGGCCTCAATTTGCATAAATTGAGCAAATTTGAATGTGCTTTTAACTACAAAATATGTTTTATCTTTTGGAAGACTAAGTATCTAATACAGTTCAAGTGTAGAACTTCGTTTTTTCTCCTTTCACTAATCATAAGTTCGAATTGAAGCTGATTAAAGTTTTTAAGTGGTATTGAATGTATTTTAATAATTCTTACTTTAAATTGTTTTTATTCCCAATTATTATTCTGTGTATTAGCGTATTCGCTCTGTTATTATATTTTGTTTGCTGTGCCAGATTTAAGAAAAGAGAAAATTTTTTGAAAAGGCTAGGTAAGTCAGAGGTAATATCTTCACACACATACGTATATCTAATAAACAACAAAATAATTTTTAAAATAAAATAACACTCTAAGGTAATTTTCATATTTATGGTTTCATCATCAGTATTACAAAACTTGACTTTCGATTATTGTGGATGATTTGAACTTCCAATCATGGTAAAATATTCTCAAATTATTTCACAAAGAAATTTAAATTAAATATTCCGATTTTTTACATAAGTATCAACTGATTGTATTACAATAAAAATATCGTTGAACACGAAATATTTATTTGTTTTGCTTAAAAATCTTTTTTTTTATTTAACATGAAGTCATTTCCAATTACTGCCACGTAAGGGACTACGATAGCTCTGAGAATCTCATCCCTATATCGGCGACTTGTTGATTTTTTGTCGATTCCATTTTGATTCATGTGGAGACCGGTGTGCTCATCAATGAATATGCCAGCACAGACCTCATCACTCCCCCCCCCACCAAATCTGACATTTTTGTACACGAACACAGGATTCCTTCCAGTGTCAAGTTCCCTACGGAAGAATATACGCAAGGATGAACAAGAAAACGAGACTTGAGTCAAAGAAATGAATATTAATCCATCCAGTTCACATGAACTATTGCCGACTCCCTATGAGCACGATAGTGCCCTTCTCTAAACGTAATATGTAGCATTGATCAGCGAGCATATGGAAAGTTTTTGTCGGAACTGGACTGCCAGTTTGAAGAAGATTAGGATACACATATTTCGGTGCCTCAAGGCCATTAGTGTTAAATGTCGATCTTTTTTGGACGTTGCTGCTCGTCTACGGTATTGCCTTGGTGTTCGGTCTACATTTCCAGTATCCAAAAATTGTTTTCAGATCCTGGAACTCACATTTTGTGAAATTCCAGTGGCTTCTGCTACTTCGTCTTGTGTTGGCCACCACTACCCAACCAACAATTCTCCTAGATTCTGAGTCAGTTAAATGACTTCGTTTAGACATCGTACTCATCGAACAAACACACTTATTGAAAGCCGATCATTCTTTTTTGCTTTGTGTTTCATTTAGTTGAAAGCCAAATTCCCTTCGTTGCCACTAAAGCGTCTTTTTTCACGTCAAATTCAAAATATGCGTTTTCCTGAGTTTAAAAATGAGGAACAAATTAGCATTTATGATCTCTTCTTCCATTTTCTACAAAAAAAAATTGTTTATACCATTATGTTATGTAAGATTTAAACTATTCTTTTATTATTTTAAGCAGTGTTCTATGATGTAATTTGAATTATTTATAAAAAGAGAGACACAGCATTTCCAGAAAACTTTTACTAATTTTTAAAAAGAAACAAAAAAAATTGAATTTTAGAGCTTTTAAAATTTATATTTCACTTAAAGTTATCCCAGAGATATTGAGTGAGCGTCATAGCTTAATTGTTACGATCACGAACTAGTGGCCTGTGTGTCGTGCCGCTAAAACCCGCCGCGTAGAGGAGGACGAAGCATGTTCATTCTGTCAAGCTCGAAGTCTTCCCTTTGGCAAGGTGTGGTAATTGGAGAGAGGGGCCCAGCTCAGATATCATTCTTGTCACTTGATCGAGGTTCAAAATTATGAACTCTGTCACCAGTAATCCGTGAACAGCTTTGTAGTGTGACTTTAATATAAGTCTCATTCAGTCAATTAGAGTTATTCATAATGAATCACCTTATTGTGTGCACTGTCGACTTAAGAGGACGTTGTTCGAGATATTACCATATTGTAGAAGTCATGACGCATTAGGACATTTTTTTTTTATTTTAAGTGTATTAAGACATAACAGTACCCTAAAAATTACAAAAATATCGATTCTTTTTTTGCATTTTCTTATGGCCTATATATTTGGAAAGCTTGCTCCAAAATTTCAAATCTGAAAACCAATTAATTTTTAAGATATTTGAAGTCTTCGGAGTCTAGATTTTAATTTCGGTTTTATTTTAAAGCCTTTTTGCATTTGTAAATTGAATTAATTAAAAATAATTTTGAACACAATCCTTTTTTCAGAGTGAAACGGCTATTAACTGCAGTTTTCATAAATAAAATCATTTATGTATGCTTATGTTTTGAAATCTTTCATAGTTACTTAATGAAGGTTGATTTCAAGACCAATACTTATTTTTACACATAGTTTATATAACTTAAAAGCTTTTTATTTTGTTTTCATTAATTTTTTCCTGTTGAGAAAATGCCTTGGCGAAAACATATTTAGGTTGCTATTAGAAAAAATATCTGGAAGAGATGGAATATACGGCTGAAAATGATAAATCTAAAATCCAGCCTTCAGCTGTGTGTGATACTACAATGAGACTTCAGAATACAAATATTGCAGAAAGAACTGAAAATTCCCATGATGTACCAAACTACATTGAAGTAAATATATTGCAGTACTACATTGCAGTATTTTAAAATCACACAACAAAATTTAAACTTGCTAAACTTTCCTTATTGTGTGTGAATGAGAAAAATTAAGATATTCACAAACTTGGCAATTTCTAGCTTAAATTTGTATCATCATTATTTTGTGTATAAAGAATTTGTGTTTAAAACTTTCGTAAAAATATTAAGCTAAGATAAAGCTAAATAATCTGCCGTCGTAACAAATAATATCAATATAATTCAAAAGCATATTTTAAGTAAATAAATGTTTCTAGTCATCATTGATTAAAGTAGCGTTTTGATGTAGAACATAAATTTAGAAATAACATATTAAATAATTAAAGCCTTACAGGCATTATTAGTTTTTGTTTTAGGCCTTTACAAGCTTTAACACTAAATTGCCCATAAAAGTCATTTTGACTGCTTTTTAATTTCAATTAGAAAATCAATTACTTATATAATAACACAATTTCTTAGAATTTCTTAGAATATATTTTTCCCAAGAGAAGCAATATTTTATTGTTAATATTTACTAATAATTTGTTTTATGAATGTAGATAATATAAAAATATTAATTTTAAACAAACTTATTTTACACATTAGTTATTCTTTCACATTGCAGTCAGTTATTTTGACTGCATTTGGGCAATATCGGTATATGTTAAGTTTCAGTCTTTCTAGTGTTAAATGTGGTTTCTCAGACATTTAATTTTGTCGATGTAAGTGCTTTTTAATCCCTAAAGCATTTTTTGCTCAAGATAGAGTCTTGAAATGTTTTGTAGATACTCCCCAAGTATATTCTATAAAAGTTAGTATGAATTTAAGTCTGAGAGCTCTATTATTTTCTTAAAAAAATAAGTTAAAGTCAATATTTAAAAAAATATCATGTGTTTTTTTTAAGTTTAGCTATAAAAATAATTAATAGACTTCAACAAGGAAACAGATTTTCAATTCCATACTACCTTTTGTTTCTAATAAATTAAGAAATAGTTGTAATATAGCACTTCGTGTTCTCTCTTCAAAGTTGCTATTTTAAAATTATTTTGTATATTAAAGCGTTAGTTTTCCTGGACTTGATAAAAATAATTCATGTAATTTGCGCTTATAAGAAGAAATTGAGGAAAATAAGTTAAGCAAAACAAGCAAAATTTTAAAAAAATATGAATAGTAAATTTGTATGCATAAGCAGTAGCAATTATACTTGTTTTAATATGAAACTGTTCTTAGACTGGATGAAAAATATGCATTTTTACTGCAACCTAAGCAATGTGTTTTGATAAAATGAACAAAAATGATAAGAATCTCTCAACATTTTCTTTCATTTATGTTCTTTTTCAAAGGGTAAAGAAAGGTATTGTACCAAAAAGCAAAGGCACGACATTATACGCCCTAATTCTGAACTCTATAGCATATCATAAAAATAAATTAATATAGGTATTTTCACAGAAGACATGTTTCAGATATGTATGTTGAAGAGTCCTAATATTTTACATTAGTGAGCCCCACCCAAGGCTGAAAGACACACACTCTTTCATATACTTAGCTGATATAACGCCTTCCATTGTATGGAGATCCGTGTAAAGAGTATTCTTTTGTAATCTTAGAACGTTCTAAGTTAAATGACAACCTACGTCTCGCACGCGAAATCAAATTCCTCACGTAACGACATTGAATTTTTTTGTTGTTGTTCAAATTTCGGTTTTATTTCACTGAAAAAAATGCTATTCTACACATTTCACATCAGATTTGCGTGTGTGCTTGGCAGTCATGCGATAGAATGGGAAGTTTATTATTCTAAACGATAAAAAGGATGTAAAACTTTCATTATTATTTTAGCAATGAAAAATTTATAACAATTGACTTTAATTATCAACGGAATCTGTGGATTTAAGTCGTAAAAATAAATGTCATATTAAGAAGTATTTAAATACTTAGAAGTAAAAGTTAAAATACTTAAAAATTTTAAAATTAGAGACAAAACCTTTAATGCAATATAATGAAATTTAAGTTAAAAATGTATTTTTTTTATTAAATGTAACTTTTAAAAAAAAAAACTAATTGGACATATAAGTTAAGTGTAAAAACTATACATGACAGATAAACACACAATTTTCAGAGTATAAACCTATTATATAAAAATAAAAATTTCCTTTTGGTTATCTTTTTCGGTATTAAAGGAAGGCATTTAAAAAATTTAACTTTTTAAAAGGGAAAATTTTTTGTAATTACAAGTGTAAGCTTAAAAAATAAAGAGAAGGATACTTGTAACCTTTTCTTCTTTTCATTATCAAAATTCTTAAAACTAAGAAATATTTTTAAAAAATGCGGTTAAAAAAAAAAAAAATTGCAACAGCTACGCCTGGAGATCATGCATCAAATCAGAAACAGCGACATCTGGCGAACATTCCTCAGAAACAGACAGTTCAGGTGTAACCGTCCAACCATCAACATCGCTATGAATCTGTGCCCCCGTTGAACAGCTTTAGTTGTATTCACAATGTTGTATTTTTCATAAATGCCTTACGGTATCCGACTACCCTAAAATTGTGAATTTTGGTTGAAAATATAAACCATTTTCAAATTGATGTAATTCTTTGAAATTAGAATTAAATAATTCGAATCTTTTACACATCATTTATAAAAGAACAAAGTTTAAAAAATATAAAATGTTTAAAATATTCTCAAAATTTTAAAATTATAAGCATATGAAAATAAGAAACATTTCTGAAATAAATATTAAGTCATTTTTACGTTGCTCATGCTGTTTTCTAAAATTGTTGTTATTAATGTATAAAACTTTATAGAATTATATAATGTATCATACTTTATTTAAACCCTACCTAATTTTAGTATTATATATCTTTTGTATTTCAAAATATTTGTAAATATTAAAATTAAAAAAAAATTTAATGTGTAATTTTTTTTATTTTTTAAAAAACATAATTTATTATTTTGTTTTTATAAAATATATATTATTATTATATAATTAATAAGTACTCACATTTAGCTTTATATATCAGCTTATTGCTTGTAATTAGAGCTACTAGTTTAGAAAATATCATGCACAACGTAAAACTTAATTGATATTTCTTACAGAAATGTTTTTTTTTATATCAATACGCTTATAATATTTAAATTTATGATTACATTTTAAACTTGTTACTTTTTTTTGAAGCCTCATTCCATTGTAAATAATGCATAAGAGATTCTAAGAACTTAATTTTAATTTCAAAGAATTATAAATATTTGAAAATTGTTTAGATTTTCAGCCTTCGAGATAAAGTTAACCCCCTGAGACCCCTTTTACAGTCTTAAAGATTTTTGGCGTCTGGCTTCTTCCCGAATACCGAAATGCATTTTAGCTCTACATGCTACATTTACAAAATTGTATAAAATTTACGATAAAGAAGAAATAGTGACTTTAAGAAAATGAGTAATACAGAATATCACAATATATCTCATTTTGAACGTAATATTTCCTTTTTCATTCGGTCTGCTCCATTGTCTCTAGGAACAGCTTTCAGGAGCCGAAATGGCCCATTTTCAAAATGGGTAACACTAAGAAAAAAGAGTGCAGACAAAAAACAATTTTAACGGTGATGTTTATAAACGTGGCCATTACGTATGGAACCGTGCAGGACAATCAAAAACCTTTGAAATAATTCAAATTAAAAAGCGAGTAAATAATAAATACCCTGTCAAAAATCCTATTCTAATTTTTTTTAAAAATTCAATTCTAATTATACTTTAGCAAACATATTTTTCATCAAAATGCAATACTAAATAAATTTTCTCTTGGTCATTCATGTTCTTTTCATTTATAATTAAAAATTACAAAAGAATTTGCGTTTGCTTAAAGAAAGCAGATGACCCCTTTTATTAGGTCTAAACTATATAATTACGTTCTTAATAAATAAAAACCTGGTTTTTTTATACATTGGGTCGTCAGTATATAGCAATAATGTCAGGGTCCTTTAAAAAAGTGTTTCTTCTTTCTAGTCTATTTTTTTAAGATTATAAAAAGATAATTTTGTAAATGGAATTTTCAAAAGAAGGATATCGATAAATTTCATTCATCGATACACTTCATCTCTACTTTTCAATCTATATCGATCAAGTGGTGGATTATGATCAAGGAAATATAAAGAGAGTTACATTTCTTCCTCTTTCTCTTTCAAACGTTATTTACAGCAGCGCCATGAATGGGAAGTAAGGAATATCGTTGAAGATTGATAGGGGACAGGAAAGAAATAAAATAATATCTCTCTCGAGGCTATTCTATGTCTTGATATATAGATCAATTACATTACTATGATAAATTGCCATCCATAAGAAGCATTTTCTGTCACAATAATTTTATACAGATAAATTATTTCGAAAAACTATTTTTTTTAAAAAATAAACACATTTCTGGTGAAAATTTTAAACTAATGTTTTATAATTACAATTGTATAATTACAATATTGACATTGAAGAAATTTTTAAATATTTGTTCATCAAAATAAAAATAGACTAATTCGGAGTATTAATTTAAAATTTTGAATTTAATTTGAAATGATTCTATAAATCTATCCACTTGAAACAAAATCCTGAAATTTGTATATTATATTCAGAATATTTCACATGAAAACTTTTTTTCCCCAATTGGAAATGATTTTTAAATTTAAAAATGAAAATGAGATACAGATATACAATGTGAATACGTTAATAAAATATGAATATACACATTTATCTTATGCAAAGTAGTTTTATATTCAAGAATTTTATTTGTTTGTTAAAGGAAATTTGATTCAGAAGGGTTGATGGATAAAAATTCAACATTATACGTCAACCACAAGTCAGCAATAATATACTTTTGTCTATAATAAGAAGAAAATATCTTTATTTTACAATAAATTTTATATTGGTTAAAAAGATAGAATATAATGAATATTTATTTAGTTTTAATTTTTTATTTTATTCCCATTTTTCTTTATAATAACTATGATAAAATGCTCTAGTTTTTGTAAAACATAAAATATCTCTTATACTGAAGGTCATTTCAAAAATAAAAATAGCAACACATCAGAACTGAAATTTTTTAATTTGTTCATAAACAGAATACAGAACATTTGGTACAGAATGGGCCGCGTTTATGTTATTTTTTGTAAATTTTTACTAATTTTTTCCCATTTTAGTAACAATAATTTCTTTGTATCTTCTCAATTTAAGCATATTTTTCTAAAATTGCACTAAAAATCTAAAAAAAAAAACAAAAAAATCCCTACATTTCCATTTTTTAAAAAAAAAGTTGTCGCAGGTAGTCGGATACCTTAAAATGAACACAAAAGATAATAGCAATATAAAAGATAACAACAATTGTACAATATTTGGACGGTCGAATCACTAGAACTGCATTTAAAATCAAGACAAACGTTTTTTCTTCATGTATACTAAACCGCATAAATTCGCATAAGTACGAATCTAAATGTTGCTGAGAAGATTCGCAATGTTATTGTTTTGCCGCTTTGATCAGCCAAATATTCTTTCGGGTGCTCACGTATTAAACCGCTCCAATTATTTTATTATTTTCCAACTAAGTAATATAATAATATTACAAATTACAAACAATGTTATGCGTGGAAACGGTACAACCAGTAAAAAAGATTTTTTTTCAAGTATGCACAAACAAGATTGGTGCTTGCGCGGGAACGGATTTTCTCTCTACTGGCTGTTTTCACAGTATTTGGCTACATTTTTTTTATTTGGCGGTATTATTTGAAGGTATAATAAGTAGGTACCTAAAAATATAATTTGAAAAGGTACAAAACTTGAGGTAGGAAGTAAAAAATGCGTTGATAACACAACGTCTAAGCTTAAGATCTGGGTATTTTTATCGTAAAATATGGAAAAAATGAGTCATCATATTTCTTGAATGATTTTTAATAATTTGTGCTCAGTGGATCTTAGCACTGCCATTCTCGAATATTCTAAATCCTAATGGAGGAGAAGAATCATTTGATGAGATCTGCTCTTTAAGCACATTTAAGTAATCCATCAATTCATTTTTTATTGTCGTATGCAACATCATAATACTGTCACTCTCAGTGCATAATGCATGCATGAGGTGACCATTCCTCATGAAATCCTCTTCTTATCCTGAAGCCTCCGGTGTTCTAGAATAGGCTGATTCCTTACAAATGATCACATAAAATTTTATCCTGTTAAAAAAAAGTCCAGTACTTATGTTCTTTAGCAAACAGAACCCGTTTTCCCTGTTAGTCGCTGACACAGGTGGTTTTCTTGTGTCCTTACAATTGTTAAATTCCTATGCTTTGCATTGTGTGTCGTAAAATGTTTCTACATTATACACCAGTGAAAACAATTAAAGAGTGGAATGGTTTTTTTTAAATAAAGAAATTAATAATTAACACCTAACGCAAATAAAGTATCAAAGGATAGCTAAGCTCTTCGAGGATACCTCTGCCACGCATTGGTCTGTGACGTTTAAAGACACTGGCGCTGAGATCGCATTTGAGTAGAGGTAACTCACTTGCTCGATATAGTTTGTAGCGTAAGGACGATTTGAAACATCGTCGCTTGGCCCAATCCTTACTTTTGGAATTTCTTTTTTTATCCATCGTTAATATGATTAGTCGTCATCATCTAGAGTCTAGACGATTATATAAAATGGTGTATAGCTGGAAGACTCAAGGCGTGCTAATCACAGGCTACCTACTGTAGGGATCTTTAAGCTTAGAGAAATGTGATGTCTTCTCAGTGGATACAGTTCACAGAAACAAAAACAGTGGTCTGCCAACCTGTCCAAGGCCACAAAAAAGACAACAACGACGGCTCAAGATCGTTGTTTGAGATGTCTGATCCAAAGGTTAGGTCCGAGCCAGCGCCACAACTGTCTCATGACCTATATAATGCAACAGGGACATTCATTTCACGGATAACATTTGCACAAACACTAAATGCATGTGGCCTGTATGCCAGGAGCCCTGTGGCTTGCATCCTTTTGATTGTAAACCACAAAAACGGCCAATTAGCATGGTGCCGAGAACCGCTGTCTTGTATAGAGGATGATTGGGGTGGATTCTCTTCAGTGTTAGTCGCTAATCAGTCTGAACGCAACTAGAAATGTGTTCTCATTTGGAGAGAACTCGAGAGTCATTATCAGCCCTCTAACATTGTCTAAAAGGACCAGTATGATCGAGGCAGTCTGATGGTCTGGAGACGCGTCATAGCAGACAGATATATAGACCTTCATGAGTTTGATAGAGGTTCTCTGATAGGTCAGGAATACCGGAACGAGATCCTTGCACCCTATGTCAAACTTTTCCTTGCAGCATACTGATCAAATATCTTTATAGACGATAATTCCTTTCCCTTGACAGAGATGGAAGTTGAAGAATACCTCAAATAGGAGTATTGGAGTAGCTTGTGATGTACTCTGACCTTCATCCCATCGAACACGTTTGGTACATCCACAGACGCTCAATTATACCCCCAAGATCAATTCCAACGACCAGCGATGAGAGAGCTCAAGAAAATCTTGGTGCAAGAGGGGGTGCAGTTGCTACAGGGGTTGATAAGGAACTTGGTAAAAAGTATGAAGCACCGATGCAAGAGTTGTGTAGCTGTTAGAGGGGATCATACACCCTATTATATATGTTGTTCTCTCACTGACAGGATGTCGGTCAACTGCTGAGTTCGACATGTGATCAGTTTCTTTAGTTAGGATGCAGGTTATGCTCATTTTTCTTTTCTTTTATATTGGTCCTATGTCGGATGACAGTTTGGCTAAGTTTGGTTTTATTTGAATTGTTAATTTCTTTTTTATTCCAAAAAATGTCCTTTCAATTGTTTTTCCTAGTGTTGTTAAATATCGTGATAGAGCCTAAACACCATCGTTTTAAGCTCATTAAAATTCACGTAATTCAAAAAGTCATCAATTGAATATTTTAATGTTTCGAAACCTTTTAGCGATTGGTTTGCCATGGCATTGTAATGCTTACATACCAGTCCTATGAATTGCTCTCTATATATTTTGCTCTTTTGTCAACAATCCACTCACGGAAAGTACCTTTCAACACAAGAAATAATCGTTCCTCCTTTTATAGATTGTACGCTTCTTAGTAATTCTACGGTTCACGTTTGACTGATGCTATCTTGTATTCTGTTCATCTTTTTCAGATCTTACAAAGATATAATTTCTGTTTTTAGCGAATCGTATGATTCTTATCCCTGGAGTCTTTCACATTTATTTGCTTATGCTCAATGAAGTAGTTCTTTTTATTCGTATTCTTAAACGCACGTATCTTATCCTTTGATCAATATATTAACCAATATAATTTGGCATTTCGTGGGTCAATTCTCATAGTTAATAAAAACATTTCATAATATTAAATGCTTTAGTTAGTGTGTTAAAAATTATTAACTTTCGATCAGTGATTGATTTATTACTTATTAATAACTATATTAAGCTACAAATTGCATTTTTGAGGTAGTGATTTAAAGATTATATTAAAACTCCTAAATTACACTAGGAGAAAAATTTTATTCTATCCTCTTCAAATTTGAAACTATGTAATAAAAACACCTGTACATAGTGTAAAATAATTTCAAAGTACTTTTAAAAAAGCACATACAACGAACAGTATAAATGCTTTACAGAAGTTAAATGTTCAGTATTAAGAGAATACATTTATGCATTAAAAACCATTATTAAAAGAATACATTCTGCACATAATTAACTTTTTTGACGAAAAAATCTGTTTAATCTGTCTGTTATCGGTTCCATCAGACACTGTCTCCAACTCTATTGGTTCTTCAAGGCAAGGTACAGTCTAGCTCATGCCCTATTTGATGCCACGTGTCATAAGTCACACAGATGAGTCATAAATGGTTTTTTCACTCTGACGCAAAATATACAATCCCACGCAGCTCTTTTTTACAATTGCGGACCATCCTTTCTGAATACATGTGTAGCAAGATCACGTGTTAAACGAAAGATATAGACAGCTGACAACAAGTGCGGCAGGTCTATTGTTTTCTTAAAGAAGGAAAGCAATGAAAGTGTCTTTTTGCTTGAAGAACAGGAGAAAGAAAAGAAATGGCAGACAGATAGTAATCATAAGGGCTACGTTACAGGGGAGATAGATACGCAGAGACAATACAACACAAAACATGTAAGCTCCAACCACGACATGATAGTAAGTGTTCGAATTGTCGAGAGCTATATGACATAACTTCGAATTATAACGTGTTGTAGCCCAGCAAGTCACAGATTTTACTTCGAAATACTGAGTGTACCAAAATGTATTGTTTAGTTCGAAATATCAAGAGTTTTCCTAGGGGCTGAGTATATACTTCGAATTAGCGATAGGTTCGTTTATGGAAGGTTTGAATAAGCGAGAGTCGTCTGTATATGTTTTCTAATCAGATATTACTTATAACTACTTAAAAATTACCTCTAAAGGTCATTGTATACGAATTCTTCCCTTTTTCTGATAAAAATATTATTCCCCATTTAATAATTATTCACATCTTCGATTACAGAGAGATATGTGTTAAAATTTACTTTTCCACATTGATATTGTATTGTGAAATAAAAATAAATTACTACATTTTAAGGATAAATATTATCTGAAATTTCGAATTACTGACGCCTTGTTGTTGTGAAATAAAAGTGGCCCATGCCTTATCAATAATTGATGAAATAATAATTGTAAAAATAATAATTGTGCAGTCCTCTTTAAGTTTTTCCATTAAATTTTAAAATGCAGAAAAGCTGCTCTGCTTAGAAATCATAAACAAAAGATTCAAGCGGGAAATTGAAAGCAGTTATTATATATATTTTCTTCTTAACTTTTTTTTATAACGTAATGCTTCTCAAAGTTTCAATATTTGCTACAAATATTCAATCATAATTTTCATTGCGTCCCCTTCTCCATACAATAACAATGTATTTAATTCAATAATATACTTTGACATTGAAGCTACTATACAACTTTAACCTTTTAAGTACCACCGGCGTATATAAACGTCTCGCTTAACATAAGTGTTATTTGCCCCGGACGTATATGTACGTCTTTCTGCTGTACGCTTTTTTCTGAGCACTGCTATCCATAAAACTTTCCAGAAGGCTTTGGAATGCAACAAAAGCGTTTAAGAAACTAATTATAAACCTTCCAAATTATCACAATGAATGGTAATTTTTGTATACATAATTTTATATATGAAAAGCCTACATGGGATTAATGATAATTATTAATGTTGTTCTTAACTTAGTATTGTTAAATTAATTATAAAATACATTGTCCAGTGCACTGATGCTTTTATAAGTGTATTATAACAGTGTAAATGTGTATTTTATTTGTTTCTTTACGGTAAATTAATAATTTTTTAAAAATAATCTTTCATTTTCGACTTTTGATTTTGCTCGCACCCTCCTCGTTGAGTTATCATGCCTCCATAGGGAGAACGCCCCACAGTTTGAGGTACGGTGTTTTAATGGGTACTTTTCGGGTTCTTCTACTAATAATCTTGGGTAAGATATTCTTTAGCTGTAATTTTTTTTTAGTTTAAAAACTGTTTTCCGTAAATACAACTTGATTTTATGCAAATGTAACAACTATTTAAGTGCCTACCATTGAGTATGTGAGTTAATGGTTAATCGGTGACCGTTATGCGTGAAGTCTAAGTATTGAAATAGGCTAACAGTGACTGAGTAGTCGCGCGTCTTGAAATTAGAAATCGACGTAGAGTCCACCAGGAAGTGGTGAAATAACCAACCTTCGAGCTATCGGACTTCGAGAAGAATCATAACAAGGAGTTTCATTCCAGATAAGTACTTTCGATAATCTCTAGTTATCCCATTACGGGTTAAGATTTCATATAACTCCCCGAGTTAAGTTCTTTTTAAAGGTATAATAAAAGTAGTTATTCTTATGATCATGTTTGCTTCTTCCTCAAATCCTCTCACACACGTGATCTTCGGGCGACGTCAACTTGATCTCACCTTTACTCCAGCAAACACATAAGAAGAAAAAAATTCATATTATTTTGAATTACTAAGCCTTGCAGGAGTGAATTTTTTCTTTTTCTTTCTATCTTTCCTTTTTTTTCCTGAAGTTTCTAGGAAGAAAATATTGGTTCTTATATTTTGCTTTCTTTTTTTATTATGAAAAGCTTTTATGACCTCACGCAGTATTAAGAACGCGAGTTTTTCGAAATTATCTATACCCACATTTATCAAAATAATCGGTATAAAATATGAGTTCTTAAAGTGTTGCAAAGAAAATCGAATTAAGGTAATTTTTGTTTTTATTTATATTTATATTTATACGCAAGTAGAGCTCACATGCTTCTAAACATCATGTTAAATTTATTTGTACATGAAAAAAAGATAAAAATGAATTATTCACCCAGGGGAAAAAAAGATAAATAAATCATACGAAGAAGTTGTTTTTAGTTCCACAGAAACTTTTCTCGTTAACAGAAATGGTAAATAATATCTCACTGAATAGAATACAGCATTAGGGCTTACATAGTTAATAATTTTTATGTCAGAACTTTTTTTATTTAAATTTTTTAATGTTTATTATCTCTAGTATTGCTTTTATAAGCCATCATTGGCTAACAAAATATTTGCCCTATCATTACAGTCCATCTAATACTATATCAAACAGTTTTAAAATGAAATTCTTTAATAAAGTTTATTAGCTGAAACTTATAAAAATTAAATTAAGAGTCTTATTCATAATTCAAAAACTAATAGTCGATGGAAATAAATATGTTCATGAACTTAAGGAAATCCAATGCAACATATCTTAAGAAATCATGAAAGATTGAAACATCCGTCTATATAATCTACTATATCAGTAGCTCCACAGTGTAGGAAAATAAATCTACGCTATTAAAATCCGTAGGGAAACACATGCGTATCTATCTATGTAAGGCTATCTTTTCACGAACCAATGAGCGCAGAAACACGTCGAAGGTACCTAAAGTAGGGAAACGATACGGGGTATACCCATTTTGACTATTTAAATTCGAAATTACAATTAGTTAAAAGTATATTTAAAAAAAGATTAAAAAGCACAGTTCGTCTGCATTGTTGTGACAATATTATTGTTATAACAATGACGTTGGTTTGAGTCGAAAACAGGTTTTCAGCCAAACTGGTATTTCATGGCGTTGATCTTTCGACTGAATTCATTCACTCAGATTAAAAAAATCACTATTTTTAACATGTGAGTAAATTGAACTATATTATTAAAGTTACAATTTCTACAATGTACGACACTTTTTAAAAATTTCTATGGGTTTTCTTTAATTTAAATTTAAAAAAAAATTATTTTTTATGCAGATTGGTACATTTTTGCTTTTCCCAAAACTGTCAAGTTAAACTGAAACGGAGTATCGTAAAACTTCTTTAAAAAATTTACAAAATTTTGTAATTTTGAAAATTTGTATTTTTTTTCTTACCTTTTTTTATTGATAAAACTATTTTTAAAAAAGGTGCTTTTCCATTTCGAAATCCGTAAAAACACAACGAAAAAGTTATAAAAATCGCAAATACCAGTAATAATTACATGTGGCAAAGCTACCACATAATTTACGAGTGAATGCTTTTGGCGCATGTGTGGAAAGACAACTTTCGGAGAGTGCTTAGGCAGATAAAGATTTTTTGTCTGATAAAAGTGTTTTTTTCTTTTTGAATGTTTTTTTTATAAATTGAATGTAAACAATGAATATTTCAAATCCATTTTATTATTTTAAATTCTAAGGAAGTATTTATTGTTTCATACATAAAATTACTTTTTTACAGCCTATATTTTGGGAAGCTTGACCCAAAATTTTAAATCTGAAAACCAATTAGTATTTGAAGTTTTCTGAGTCTAGATTTTAGTTTCGGTTTTATTTTAAAGCAGTTTTACATTTCTAAGTTGAATTAATTAAAAAATATTTTCAAACACAATCCTTTTTTCAGAGTGGAACGGCTATTAATTGCAATTTTCATAAATAAAGTTTTTTCTGTTTGAATTCTCTCATATTTACTTAATTAAGATTCATTTCAAGGCCACAATATTTATTTTTACACATAGTTTATATAGCTTAAAAGTTTTTTTATTTAGTTTACATTAAGTTTTTCCTATTGAGAAAATGTCTTGGCTTAAACATAGTCAGGTTGCTATCAGAAATAATATTTGGAAGAGATGGAATACGGCTGAAAATGATAAATCTAAACTCCAGTCTTCAGTTGATACTACAATGAGACTTCAGAATACAAATGTTGCAGAAGGAACTGGATATTTCCATGAGGTACCAAACTACAATGTAGTAAATAAGCTTAATATTTTATATTACATCACAACTGATAGTTTTCTTTATTCTTAAAAAATTATTCACTAACAAACCTTAAAAATATAAGAAAATGCTGAAATGTTTTGATTAGATAGTATTATTTTCCCTTTGAATCTTTTTATATACATGGAATGTAAATAAATTTCTAAGCATTTCCACCATGTTCTTTTTTTATGGTAGCATATTTTTAATCAAATAATCAAAAAAAAAGAAAAAAAGAAAGAAAAGAAAAGAAAAGAAAAAAATCCAGAAATAAGCAATTTTTTCAATAGCTGACAATAAGAACTTTTTGATTCATTATTTAATGAAAATAGGGGTTTATATATATAAATTAATTTTTTAAAAAAACTATAGCAAAAATGTTTTTTACTATTGATTACTTAACTAATTTTTCAAATAATAAAATTCGACATTGTCTGTTTTTTGTGGATAGAATTAGATTATTTTTTAAAGTTATTAAACGTAAAAAAAATTAAATAAAGATTATACCCTTGGAGGAGAAAATGAGGGGAAATAAGTTTTATATTCGAAAAAGCCTATGACCCGTTGAGCTAAGCGGAGAGAAAATAAACCTGTCTGACAAAAAAAAAGAAGTGGAAGAAATGGCGGTAAAGGTAATTTTTATGACATAAAATATAGAAATCCTTTACACATTGCGTTACACACAAGCCTAGAAATGCTGGCGTCGAGAGAGAAAGGGAAATTTCCATGGAGATAAAGTTATACTCTGAGGAAAAATCCCTTTCAACTCTGGGCTAAACGAATGAGGAAACAGACCCTTCCGACGGGGCAATTAGGTGGAAGAAATTTTGAAAAAAAAGAATTGTAATTACGTTATTATAGAATTTCCACACACCCTAGGAAGTGCTGACACTGAGAAGGGAAGGGGAAATTTCCATAGGCAAAAAGTTATACTCATAAAAATAGCCCGTACAACGCCGGGTTTTACAGCTAGTAAAAGTATATTATTTGCAGAGAGTTGTCTCTTGGCACAACAATGAATAGATTTTACTCAGACTAATTTTTGGAAATCCATTAGTATTCGAAAGTATTTAAATAATAGTAAATGTCATGTTCTGTTTTTCTTTCGGTACGAATTGTTCTGGAATTGGAATAAAATTAGTGTTATTCCAGTGAGAATTAGAGTTAAATTAGGCACGTTTAGTGATATTCGTAATGTATTAGTTTCTCCCATGCTATATAAAATTAAATAGCCAATTAAGATTAGTTAAATTTAGCTATCATGAATTATTTGGCAACCAAACTTTTCAATGAATAATTCACATACTTAAATTTATATTCCTTATACAAGATTTACAGAAAAATAAATAAATTTATTTATATGTTAGCTTCAATTTAGCCTCTTTTGTGAAAGATTCAGGTAAATTTTTAACATAATAAATCCGTTAATATAAGGAAAAATGTGTTTTCATATTTGAAAAATATTTTTATGTTTCGATTTTTTCATGATTGTTTATTTTTGTTTCAGGTTATTTAAAGCGCATTCTCAAACTATCTTGAAAATATTTTATAGAAGAATCAAATCGGTCAAAAAGAAGGAAAAAAAAGAAGTTAACAGAAAATTACATTTTTTTTAGAATGATCAAAAATTAACTATGATATATTTCTGAATGGATATACTAAGAGATTACAAAATTTAAATATAAAATATGTGTCAATAAAATAAGTTATTATTTTAATACCTTTCCTCTCTCCTACAAATCGAAATTCTCATTTCCTTGAATATCATTTGTAACGTTGATTGCAATATGAATAAGAAAAAAAAAACCCTGAAATCCTGTAATGTATGGATCTTTAGTTCATGAATATATTATATTCTTAATTAAAATGTTTGTATAATTAAAACTTCAGAAATTAATGTATGGCAAAATATAAGTTCAGATATGAAAATATTATTAATACTGAAAAAACTGACCACTCTTTTATATTGTATGTATTTTTTTAGTCAATTGAAAAAAAAATCTATTCAATGGGTAGTTGTGATAAATATTTCGTCTGGTTAAAACTTCTGTATAAAATGTTAATTTATATAAATATTTTCTAATGGCAAACTACTTTATTCTTATAAGTTATGTACATTATGTAAGCAATTGTCTTTCTTGAATTCAAAATGAGCAACTCGTATCTCATTCCATTACAACTAACTATTTCTATTTAAATTCATATTTGAAGTTGGGAAGTTAGCTTTGTTAACCAAAGACAAATGATAAGTTTTGATTTATTAGAATTCATAAGTTCTTCCTCACACACAGAATAAAATTCGCTGCATAGTTAAACACTAGAGAAATTAAATTAATATATTCCAAAGCACACACTCATCTGATGAGAGCATCCATTGCTGAAAAATAATTCTAAATAACTTCTGAACAAACTTTTATCCCCCTAATATACATATTTTACATCCAGAGTGGTATATTAAGTAGAACAAGACAAACATTTACATTTATTTTTATTCTCAAGCATTAAAGTTTTTTCTTGTTCCTAATTCACAGTCATATCATTATATTTAAAAATATAATTTTCTATTTTAAAAAAGGGATCTTCATAGTCTATGCTGATCTATTGATTTAAAACAAAACTGCTATAATATTCTTGTTAGTTTTATTTATTTTTTTTACTTTTGTCCGTAAAAACAAGTTATAATGAAGTATTTCTTCACTTTATAATTAATTTTCTGGCTATCTGATGAATACCCTAATAAGTTTCGTGAAAAGTTAATTATGATCGTGTTAAAACATTTTTTAGACTCTTATTTTTATTGGAAGAAAATAAAAACAATAAAATTAGACCTAATTAGCAATTTAATTAAGTAGAAAGCCCTTTTGTAAAACAATGGTTTAAAAGCCTTAGCTCTCTCTTAGATTGTGTTTAATTAACATTAATAATTATCTTTTGCATATTTCAAAACATCTAAAATGAGTTTTAATGGCCATGACAAGCTCATTTTTTTCAAGAATTGTTAATTTTGGCAGCTAATAATTAAAAGATATATATATATATATATATATGTCGACTTTTCTTAATGTATAAGTGTCTAAATATATTGACATACATGTATGTAAATTTTCAGTTCAAAACAATTGTTGTTTTATCCAAGGTTAGTTCAAGAAAATTTTTACTTAAGTAACTGAAAGGACACTACTGGTTATGTATTTTGGGATTTAGTGTTCTTAACTTTATATTACGAAACAATAGGAGGCATTGGTGTTAGTCGTAACTCTGAACCATGTTCAAGTAAAGAATCCGACATCTGACCAGACATCCCAATCTCCAAAATTCCACACACCAACTTGAAGGTTTTAAACATCAACAGACCTTGGAATCTTAACAAGGTGGGTTTTATAGGATCCAGTATCCAAACTCAGAATTAATCAAATGCAAGTAAGCTACTACTACCTTTTATTTTACTTGAGGTTAGAAATAATGAAACGATTACGCGATCAAACAACGATAGTCTATACACACTGACCTCCAAAAGTTAAGATACGCCACATGTTTTTCGAAGCTCACCATTAAGGAAATGGTAGTTACAATAAAAATCACAGTTTTCTATGAATGATTGTAATGAACCTTAAGAAAAACTATGCAGGAAACCATAGCAATAACTTTTATTTCAAAGAAACGGACACATATAGAAGTGGGAGAAAATATGCTGAAAAATATATTCTTCGTATACACCTTTTGTGCAAAATTGCTGATCTTTAATAGTTGCAGGTAATTACTTTGCAATATACAGAAAGGTAAGAAGAGAAAATGTACCTAATTCATTAATATTAAAAAATGATCAGGTGGCTAGTAATGGAATTCTCACAATCTGATTCTACTAGACTTCTCAATGTGTCTAGAAATGTAATTCAATTACTGCAGGTTCAGTTTAAATCTGAAGATTCTATGCTTAGAAGACATAAGGTCCATGAGTTACAACATTCACAGGAGACCATTTTCTAATTATTTAGGCACGAAAGAAAAATAATAGAATTGTTTTTCAGCTCATTACAAATAATTTTATCGCATCAGAAAAGAATCTCCACTACTACGGTGTAAAGAGGATTTCAAGATGCAGATCTGTATACAAGGCAATCAGTTGCAAATGCAAAACTTAACAGAGGACAGAGATGCATCCGTTTAGTAAGAACAAGATAAATGAGTTTTGGTCTATATAGCAGTGGAATTCCCTAATGAGTCCATATTTACACTGAAGGATGATTCAGAGTGGAATAAAACACCAGGTACAACCAATTCAATAATGTTGAAAGACACATTTGCAGAAGTGGTGAAAGCATGATTTGGGCAGACCTCTTTTGCGTTGGTGACATTGATTTGTATAGATCCCATGGAGAAATTTTGATTGGTGTGGTATATTGGTCGAGATGTTGGATTGAGAGATATGTTCGCCTATACGGCACTACTATTGGTAATGACTTTATTTTGATGGATGATAATACGCGGGCTCACTGAGCTCTTCTTGTTGAGGACTATCTTAGGGATCACGGGTTGGAGCAAATAGAATGGTTAGATTAATCTCCAAGGATAAACCTTATAGAGCATA
The DNA here is from genome assembly GCA_019973975.1 of Trichonephila clavata. NCBI lineage: Eukaryota > Metazoa > Arthropoda > Arachnida > Araneae > Nephilidae > Trichonephila > Trichonephila clavata. The sequence continues at coordinate 29,018 of BMAO01017943.1, forward strand.
TTTTGTCATGTTTGATAGATACATTGCTATTTTGAGTGCTCCTTCAAGATCAATACGTTAGCTGAAACTAAGGTTATTCTAAGTCACATCTTCATTTCCCGCTTCGGTGCTCTCCAACTTACCAGTTGATTCACAATTAGTGTGACCAACTTTAAAAGCATGTAACAATTTATGGTGAATTTCTATCGTTTTACTACTAGTTTTATTTAAAAATTAAACATTTAAATTACTATTCTAACCATTTTTATTTGTGAGAGTAAATTATAATACCGAAATTAGATCCTCATACCCTGAACGAAATTTTAAATCTTCTACAAGATGGTTGTTCAATTTATGTTATAAATAAATCATTTAAAAATCAAAAACGATATTTTTCTATTGCATTATTATCTAAACTGAGAAAAGCAATAAAAATTGGCTTGTAATCAAAAGCTTCAGGAAAAAAAAGTTGAAAAAAGTCCTCAATGAAAAAAAAAGAAGTTGAAAAGAATTATTGCTGTAGAAAATCGTATGCCTCCACGAACTTTGACAAAGAAGCTACAGGTATTACAATTGACAATTTGTCGTTGAAATTGACTATAAAAAGGGGAATAAATTAGTATCCGTTCAAATGTCAGCAACGACCATAGAAAAACGAAGAAAATGCTCTTGAACCCTGTACTTATTGTTACGCAAAGGTAGATACAAAACATGGATAACAGAGGATGAAGCCCTGTTTCATCTATTACTCACAACTAGCAAAACTAAGATTCTACATATAGTTTTTTTCTCACCAAGATTCTGTCCCATATCATGCTGCAAAAATAACTATAAAATGGCTGAAACATAAAAGAAAAATGTCTTTTTTATGTGAAATTATTATCATCACTCCGACTGTACTCTTTGCAAATATTTTTAAGTGGATACTTACAAAAAACAATTAAGTAGGTGTAAAGTGAGAACACTTCAAGGGCTTCAAAAATTATCAAAGAGTAAGTTAGAATAATTTCCCCAAAAAATGTCCGATAAAGCTCTTTTGGGTTGACTAAATGTTTACGTAAAGTGTGTACTATGCTTAAAGAAGACACTTCGAAAATTTCATGTAAATAACTTTCTTGAATAAAAATTTATAATACTCTGAACATGTCACATTATTTTTGAATCTACCGGTATTTGGCACTATAGGATGTCCATAATCTGTCATCATTTCTTATTCAAACCTAATTATCATAAATATGTTGTAATATATCGTACTTTATTAATTTAAAATATTATTAGAATTTTATATTTAATTCGTAATTTAAAAAATGTAAAATTATTTTAATTTTTTTAAATTATAAAACTCACGCTCACGCTCGCACTCACACACACATACGCTGAATTGAATGACAATAATTGATATTCCGAATAATTATACTATAGTACAAAAATAAATTTTTAAGCGAACTTGAACACTTATCTTACTACTTCAATTTAAATAGTAGCCAAATACAACTATTTTTCTATTCTCCTAGGTGGCTAAACATTTTCAGATGAACCATTGTCAAAATAAGTGACAGAAGAAAAAATGGTACATTTAATATAATATCACACGTCTATTATCCAATCAGTGATGAAAATTTATGTAGCATAAGGGAATTTGTTGCTACCTTTCACTACTTCGCAACATAATTTAAAAATGCGAAAAAAATATTCCTCGCTAAAATAATAAGCATCATGGTTATTTGTTTCTTAAAATGAATCTTAATGTTACAGACATGAGTATAAACATATAATATATCCTTTTCCATTGTTAAAGAAAAAGATCGGAAAGTTAAACCAATCCGAAGTATTTCTCTTAAAATCCATTGCTGAAAATAGGATCCTTTGTAGGTCTCTTCCCACATTCACACACAGGAGAAATTTATTGAGGCTGTTATTCCATCTTAATGATACTATCGATTTCTTGAAGCTTAATGCATGTTCCTCCTCTGAATATATAATAGCCCCGAGATACCTTTTAGTTAAGCTACAAGATACTTAGAGCTTTATATTTCATATTTAATGAAAATCCTTATAAGATTCTAAACAAGATTGGAATCATTTCCTATTCTAACTGAAGAGTATAATATTTAGTAGTCGTGCAGGTATTATTCGATTTGAATTTTGCAACAGAATTTTTAAAAATTTCGTTTAAGTTAAGGTTTTTCTCCCAGTTTTCAATTAATGGTTTCAGAAAAAATTTTTTTTGATTGTTGCTTAAATAGGTTTCCAAAGTTTTTCTAATACTTATAAAAAATGAGTTTTTCTATTATCCTTAAAAGCAACTATAATATTAATTTTATTTTTATTGGTTATTATGATGTACTTTCTATTTACTCGTTACCTGAACCCAAAGCAGAGGCAATTTTTCTCATTTGAATTGAATAGCTTAATACAAAGTACTCTAGATTACTCTAGAATCATCGTTTTTGCATTAAACCAAATTTTGTAGTAATATTAGAAGTCGATTTATTTACAGACATTGCAAACTTAAAATGACTTTATTGAGTTCAATAACAAAATAAGAGACTTTCATGCCATCATTTTTATACTGATTACAAAATAACCCAATTTCTCACTAGTCTTAGTAACTTTAAAAGCTATTTGAACAAATTAATTTTGATCTATCATCGTCCGCGTTTATAATATTGGTGGGAGGAAAATGTAGAGGAGAGAGAGAGAGAGAGAGAGAGAGAACATGTGCTTCCTCTGTGTGTTACAAGGTTTCCAGAGAAAAGAAAGACTGGCTCTGAAGAGAATTATTATAGATTGGCCTTCGAATTTTCACCAAGTTATTTCCACCAGACATGCTTTTCAAAAGTTCTGTAAATGTATTGTAAATACAGTGGAATCTTCATATTTCGAAACTCTATATTGCGAATTTTCTATATAGCGAACCTATTCCTGGAACCAAGTACATTTCGCAATTTTCTTCATAAAATAACTTCTTAGTAGCGAAGTGCATTTTCTATATAACGAACTTTTTCTTTGTGATTCAGTTTTTTCTCCCTATTTTTAAAAAATAAATGATATTGCTTGAAAACATGGTATTCTTTCAAACAGCTAATTAACTATTATAAAAAAGTCGAGATAAATTACAAAATTTATGATTAATCGAATTCTTGTTCAAAACGCCTTAAAACGCGTGTCTATGAAGATGTCGACGGGGCAGTTTTGAAGTGGATACACACATAGCAATGGATACACACATGTTCCGATCTCTGGACCTTCCGTAATAGAGAATAAATAGAGATAGATTTGCGAAGTCATTGGAATACGACTAGTTTCTAGGTAACAATGGATGACAAGAAAAATTTAAGAAAAAATATGGCTGAAGAGATTTTTGGTACATAGTAAAAATTTGAGGCGTATGGTGAAACAAAGCATTTTTTTTCAAACAAATATAACAAATTTTATGAGTAATTAAATTTAAAAATACTTGTGGTAATGTATGTTTAGAATTTCTAGTTGTAAAATAATGTATGTTTAAAGTTACTTGTAGGTTTTAAATTAGAAATTATCCTTAAAATATTCATTAATTTTTAACATTAAAACTGGTTTTTCAACGCCAAAAATACAGTATATTCCTCGAAAACTCTTTATTCTTGTTTTCCTTGATGGGTAAGATAAATAAAATAAATAATTAATTTACACCAAACAGTGTGTATGGTTACTTTTTTAATGCGTAGTGTTTATGAATTTAAAATTTCTTTTATGTTGCTTATAAAGCATATTGAAAGATGACCCTCTACATTACGAATTTTCCCTATAGCGAACTTTTTCGGGATTAGCGACTTCGCTAAATAGAGGTCCGACTGAATTCCTAATCCTTCATGACTTAAATTTTTTTCTTTCTTCTTTCCTTTAAAATGTGTGTCTCATACTTACTTCTGTAAGCCCAGTGTGACAATTTATGGAGCACGGGGAATTATAAATGTTTTCAATAAAAAAAGAAAGAAATTACCAAAATATTTATAAGGTAAGCATGAGGGAGGAGGAATATCACACAACAATTAAAACTCTTACCTAATATCAAAAGTTCACTCCGTTTTTTAGGAAGATTTTGTGAGCGAATGCCTCAACACTTACATCTTAGTGGACCCTTCCAAAATTTACATTTGAGCAATTCTTTAACGAGAATAACATACTCTTGTCAAAACTACTCAGAATTATGAACAATTTACTGAATACTTTGATTCACATCTGCGCCCTTTTCACTTCAGATCTATTTAATTAGTCATGCGCATTTGCATACACAACAGTATTTTCGCCAGACTAGATTGTTGTTTATCAAATCACACATCATAAATAATCCAGAGAAGTTAACTGAAGTGAAAAATACGTGAGATCCCGCTACACACACACACAGCATATCTAAGTGATAATTGTTGATTTGAATTTTACTATGAAAATCTTTTAATTAAATTAAGTTCTTTTTTTATTTGAGTAATTTACTGCATGTTAGAATTAATTATCTGAAAGAATTACTTTTGTAGAAACTGAAAAGAGGCGTAACTTTAATCTGAAAAGACTAATTTACTAGAAAAATACACTTCAAATATAAGAAAACTCAGCTCTGTGGCCTGGTAAGGTTATTCAAAATGCCTTTTTCAATAAAAGGAGCACCTTCTAAAACCTATATGAGCAGCTTCATTCGACACTCCGGTATAAAACAATATGTTAAAGAGTTTTAATAAAACAAATTTTTATTTTCCCTGGGAAAGAAGCAATTTTCACAATTCATCATAAAAAATAATGATAAATGTTAAAGGCATTGAAAGAGATAGAAAGAATATTTTCTCGAATGAAAATATAGTTCGCAAAATTGATATAGTTTTCTGAACTATTATGGTGATTTTTAGTGCATAGTGTGTATCACCAAACAACTTAAATGCATTCTTTTATGCTTAAGTTTGCCAAAAATATATAAATTAATTTCATTCAAATTAATGCTACCATCAGTTCAATTATTAAATAAACTTATAAATCTGATCTGTTTATAGGGTTGGGTTTTTATTTATTACACATTCTGCATATTTTAAATAATATATGCAAATCTAAAAACAAAGATAACTAGACTTAAAAAGCAAAGAATATAGATGTAAAAAGAAGACAAGTTTGAAAATTAAGAAAAGAACTACTGAAATTTCAACAAAAAAAAATAGTTGTACATTGAAAAAATATATTTCTTCGAAGAAACTAAATAAAAATTCCTTAAAAATAACGTAAACTGGAAAAAACTTTGGCTTCGTGATTTCTTGGATTTTATTAGATTTAGAATACTGAATGGTTTTTAAGAAAAGACGATATTATTTTATTACTAACTGAAAAAAAACTTCTTTAAAGTTTCTGGATTTAAATCTGTTTTTCATAGCTTATTTCTTTGAAATTAAATTCGAAGCTTCAGAATGACATAGCCATCTATGATTTATTACATATCCGATAAAAAAAAGAGAATTTAGATTCTAAAACTTACTCTGAGATGTATGCATTTTATATTTTGTTCTGTTTTAATAGAATAATTTATTTTTCCCATTAAAAATCCTTGTAAGAGGGGACTCTAACATATTTTTATATGTTTAACTTCAAAATAAAAAAAAGTTTAGAATTTAGATGTCATCAAAATAAATTAAATATATTTCTTCGATATCGATATTTTTAAAATTTCTTATTTGATTTAAATTTTCTAGTGCTAGATGTACTTATCTAGAATATTGGTGGTGATACGGAAAGAATACCCTACTAAATAAAGTAGAAATATTTGAGGAAAATTGAAAATTAAGTTGACCTATATTGATTAAACAAAAATCTTGAATGAAAGCTCCATTAATTATTACTTCTTCATTTTCTCATTTTTATTTGATACATTGAAATAAATACCTTTCAATTAAAAATGAATATATGTTGTGTGATTCAGTTAATATTACATATAAACTCTATTAAAGGCACTTACGAACCATCTTTATATATTTTTTTAATTTTTAATTTTTGAAAATCGGTTTTAATTGTATTTAATAAAGGTCAATATTAAGTAATAATTCCACATAAAAAGTTTCAAATTTATTATAAAATATTTGTAAAATTAAAATTAAAAATTTTTTAAAATATTTTAAAATTTTAAGACTTTTTTCAAATAAGTATATTTTTATTCAAACTTTTGTCGAAGTACCTATAATATACTACATAAAACTGTGTTTGGTTTTTTTTATGCTGACGTTCATTAATTTATTATTACTTTTTCATTGTGACACATACAAAAATTCTAAAAAAGCAATAATTTTTATTTTGAAATTTTTTTAAAAAAATTACTATGTTTCTTAGAGCTAATTCGAAACACAGTTTAACAAAACATACATTTAACATTTATAAAAAGTTTCACATACCTATTAAACTTATCAAAAAAGCTTTAAAATGTTGAATAATAGTATAAAAACTGCTTATATATATATGTCATAAGAGAAATTGCAAAAATATAGAAGAATTAAACATTAATCTGGCATAATGAATATATACAAAAAAGTGAATGAAAGATCAATGCTTCATAAAACGTTGCCTTAATAATTATAAAAAAAATAAATATACACACATTTCAGAGCTGATTTCATGCTCAGTTTGCCAACTTAAATAACGCTCAACGTGTACTGAAGATTTTTATGCTTTTTTTAAATTTCCATGATTTTAAAGTCTTCGCATGTTAAATATTGTACATGAATGAAAGCAAAATCAAATATCAGTTTATAGGTAAACTATATCAAAATAGAATAATTGCATCGGTGCATGTGTTTAAATAAATATCTTAAAATATTTTATAATAATTGTGTTGAATTACATACATGATATATATATATATATATAATATATATATATAAATATATATATTATATATATATATATAATAACGTAGTAGAGGCCGATTTTTTGTTGTTATTCGTATGTAGATTTGTTGATGGGGATTTCTTGATACACAAATGACTACTCCTTCTTTGGTTTTAATCTTCTTTTATCCATTGTCATAGGCATATAAGGTTTCAGTATATGTGGAATAACTAACTAATATGGACGCACACAAACACATAGCAGAAGCAACAAGTAACAGCGACAAATTACATGATGAACACAAAGACAAAGATAGTGCAGTCATAGCGCACTGGGTTTTTATACTGGTGGTGAAGGTCGTACGACTCCTTTCTAACGGAAGTCGTGATTGGTTGCAAATGCGCGTGAGCAATTAGATTAAGATTTTCACAGCCTCGTACCAAAGAATTAGAAAATAATTTAACGGAGTTAAGTTAAAGAGTGATAGAGGAAGTCATTACACACACACACACACACACACACACACACACACACACACCACACACACACACACACACACACACACACACACACACACACACACACACACACACACACACACACACACACACACATATATATATATATATATATATATACAGTCGACTCTCGATAATTCCAACTTTCGATAATACGAACCTCTCTGTAATTCGAAGTATATGCTCATACCCTAGAAAAACTCTTGATATTTCGAACTAAAATAATGTGTTTTGGTACACTCGATATTTTGAAGTAAAATCTGTGGTTGGCCAAACTACAACACGCTATAATTCAATGTTATTTTATAAAGCTCTCGATAATTTGAACACTCACTATCATGTGCAACCCTGTAATAAGCAAGTTGGAGCTTACAAGTTTTGCGTTGTCTCTGTGTGTCTCCCATGTAGCGTAGCCACTTTGGTGATCAACTGTTTGCTATCCCTTCTTTGTGTTTCCGGTTCCTCAGGCAAAAGCTTTTTTATTGTTTTAATTCCTTTAATTATTCCTTTAATTTTATTTCCTTTATCTGATTCTTGCGAATCAGATTTTTAGTTATCAGAGTTATCAAAATGAAATTTAGTATTTGTGCTTTTCAAGTTTTAATTTCATTTGTAAGAATATCATAAAAAGTACACAAAACTTTTCAATCTTGACCAAATCCATTTGCTGTTCAATTAACGATACGCAAGCTAGAATTTGCGCATGAATTATGTAATTCTTTCTTGATATAATTTTTGTTAGTGTATATTTAATTCTACATACTATGTTAGTCACATTTGCACGCTGTAGAAAATTAATTAATTCATTTTTTCTAACAGATAATCTGAAAAGTGGGCGTGGCAGTTTTGTTTAATCTGCTGTCAATATCAAAAATTGTCTCATAACTTAATAAGAAATGCAGAAAAAGCTTTGAAATTTTGTAGGCATTCTTATAATGATTAGAGGTATCATATAAGACAATAAAAATGTCGATAATTTGCTGATTTTTTGGGTATCATGTCACTTTAAGAAAGTGTTCTACTAAATTTCTATTAAAATATAATTTACGTCTCAAGAAAACTTCTTAGTTGCTGTCTAAAATTTGTGCAAACAAATTCCCCTTACATGTTTAACGTTTATGAATAATAAATATCTTAATCATCTAATCAAAATATCTCTGTTTTAACTCTTCCCTCTTATTAATATCGCAATTAGAAGATAATTTTGTATAAAATTGTTTATTTATTAACTGATTCAGTAAAATTTCCCGCCTAAAGATGTTAGAATAATTAGTTTAACATACACTAAACCGGGTGGGCAAATGGTTTTGTCTTGCAGAACTCATAGTCGAAGCGGAGCATACCGGAGGGTCACAGATTTTTCAGATGCATTGCATTCATTATAATAAGTAATAAATATATTAAATAAGTAGCAGGAATATTCAATTTACTGTGCAAATTTCATATTGCCTATAGTTGCAAGCACATTTAACATTAGTATCAGTTTAATGAGATAAATGTACCCTTACCATACTTTCCTACAATTTTTTAAAATTTTAATCAGGAGAGAGAATGTGTTGGTGCTTGTTGAAGTTCTCCTCACAGCCTGCAAGATTATGTCAGCAAACTTGCAGCTTAATTTTGTCTTGTTGATCTTCATACAAGAAAAATTTTTCTCTCAAATATACACTTGCCTCCAAAAGTCTGCGTACAGGTGATCCTCTTACGTGTTTATGCTATAATTTTACTATTAAAATCTCACTTTGGTAAATCAAAATACTTGTCAGCAATTCTTAAAAATTTCCTTATTCAAACAACAGCAACAAAATTCACTTTAACAAGAAAAAACAAGAATGTCTACTAAATAATCACCAGTCATCTGCACCAACACTCTGCGTACACTTCCAAAATAGAGCTTTAAAGACATTTACTGTAAAATAATTGCACTAAATCGTGTTTTTAAGTAATTATAAGCTTTTCTTTATGATTTATTCAGGATTTGAGATTTGAAAGCTATTGTGGTTTCATGGCAGGCAACAAAATAGAGATCGATATATCATTGAAAGAAAAATCATTGTAGATTTTCAGAAAAGTGGAAAATTTTTAAAAGCAATTGTTGAAACTGTTAATATGAGACATTCATTGATTCAAAAAGTTTTTATGTACTACAAATGAACTGAAATTTTAGCGTCCAAGTCCAGAATCGTCGGCCGGTCTGATGTGTCACCTCGAGAATCTTACTTTGCGATACGCTCTGTAAAAAAGTATCCAAGACTATAAGCTTCACAAATAGCTAAATGTGTTTCTGAGATATTGAAAAAAAAAACGTGACTTTAACCACAACTTGAAGAAAACTGCAAAAGAATAACTATCATGGCTGATTGCGCACAAGAAACCATTCATATCTCGAGTGAAGATGTAATACATTCAATGATGTAACTAAGATGTAATACATTCAATTGCAAGTAATGTTTGCAATTTGACATGGAAAAGAACAAAAATATGCCTGCAAAAATTCTTTGACACATCTTAAAAAAGATAATTCTTTTTCGACTGTCAAACATGGAGTTGGAGCCATAAGGTCTAAGGGTGCTTTGGAAGCCTTTCGGCTAGTAACCTGAAACTTATTGAATCAACATTGTACGAAATTGGTTACTTGAACTTATTGAAGTAAAATACCAGGGCATATGCCGAGAAATTTGTGGTGAGGGATGATTTTTACTTTCAGAAACCTAAAGGTACCAAATAAATGACTCACATTGTGAAGTCATTGTGGAGTCATGGCTGTTTTGACATGTCTCAAACCTATTTCGTAAGCCAACCTTGACCCCACACCTAAGCATAATACAGCATTTATGGCATTTACTCGAGTGAATAATCAAGGAAAATGTAATAACATCCAAGGAAATACTCAAATATATCATAGTAGAAGAATGGAACAAAATATCCACAGTTGAGGCAACTAAGCTAGTTAAATTCCTGCTAAATTTATTGAGAAAGTTATAGAAAGAACAGAATAGCTAAAAAGTATTAAATTTTAGTTACAATCCATTATTGCAAAGGTTTTTTTTCAGTGTACGCAAATTTTTGAAGCACACACTTTGTGTCGTTCTCAAGTTATTAATATTTGTATTATTTTATATAATATTCAGATGATTGTTGCTTATACTATTTGAATTAACGACGTTAGAGGAATCAATAAAAATAGCCTTGATTCAGAAAGACTTCATTAAATTAGCGACCTTTGCATGAATATGAAAGATGATCGCCTGTGTGTACGCCTAGTTTTGGAGAAAAGTGTATGTCGCTAAAATATAAAAACAATTTCCTAGGAAATTTCTTCATGTATGAAATATTTCGGGTGACAAAGTTTTGTAAAAGTCAATTTCCTAGCATTAAATATTTTCTTCGCACTGTGATCTGACTTTAAGTCAATAATTTCAAGCTGTAGCTCCTCAGGCGCTGTATCAATATCAGCAGTAATGGGATAACAGAGTACATTGAATTTAGGCTCAATTATCTTACAATCCTGAAATCTTTTCTTCCACCAAACTCTGTAGATGATCTTTCAGTAGAAAACCTTGTAGGTACTTTGTTTCCTTAATAGTGAAAAATAAAAGGTCAATCTTTGATCGTGCACTGGATACAAGTCTTTGTTCAATGTAGATTTTCTGATTCTTATCGCGCCGCTAGTTGCCCACCCCCGCTACCTGCCATCCAATGTCTGAGAAATCAACCATTACAATAGCGGAGGTTTGATGGTTTGGGCAGGCATCACTTTGGATTGCCACACACATTGCTATGTCTTTGCAAGAAACACTGTGACTGACGTGAGGTATTAGGGATGAGATCTTTGAGCCCTATGTTTGCCTTTTCATGTGGTTCAGTTGGATCTGATTTTATTTTAATGCTTGATAACGTGAGGCACATAGAATTCCTCTGGTCGATGAATTTCTGTAAAATGAGGATATTCGCCGAATGAATTGGTCAGTTAAATATCCAGATCTCATCCGTACAGAACATGTCTAGAGGAAGTTCTGTGGAGGGTAATTGTAACTCTCAAATTCCCTCCGAGAACCATCTAAGACCTGAAAACAGAGTTGCTGAACGGTAGGGATTAATTGTGAAGGGAACTCATAAAGTTCTTTTATTTCCTGCATAAAATTATAGTGGGATGCTTTTTTCATCTGAAAAAAAAAAGGAACTATACCCTCTATTAACCAATTTTTTAAACATTCTGCAACTGCTGTTTCATACCTTTCGATTTCAATGAGTGCGTTGCTTAACTGTTGAATGCTTATTGTTTTTGGATTATATCAGCTATATAAACATACGTTTTGCATTATATCAGCTCTATACACATACGGAGTTTTATTAAATTCTGTTCAGTAGTTCTAGAGATAATCGACCAAATCTGAAAACTCTCTCAGTTTTGAACATCAGTGTATAAACCCATTTAATATACAACATCGTTTCTCAAACTGTGGCGTGAGCCCCCTTAGGGGTCATGATAACCCTGCGGGGGGGCAAGCATCTCGAAAAGGCGAAAATAAAAAGATTATTTAAAAATATCAGTAATTATAGAAATGAAGAAATTCAAAATACATCTGACATAATATAAAATAAAGTATACATTTATATTCATATAATAATATGTGATATATTTATAATCACTTTATAAATATATCACAGTGCTGAACAATGTATTTGATAATCAATTTAACTACACTACATTAAGAACAAGTTTAATAATTACCAGTGACCTAAGTATGGGTTTGTTCTATATAAAATTACATAGAAAATTTAATACTTATCTTGATAATTTGTACTGTTTATAATTAAAGTCATTTTGGGGTTTTAGAATCAAAATACATTATTGTTGAATTCAATGCATTGTTATTGTATTAAAGGAGAGGGGTGATGAAAACTATAATTGAAATTGGGGTCACAAATGTTGAAAGTTTGAGAAGCATTGATATACAGACAAAATTTGAAGTACTTACATCTATAGTTTCTGAGAAAAAGGTACATAAAAATGCTCAATTTAATATTGTTATTAAAGGGGATAGCTAATCCCTTTAAATCATCATTTCTCAATCTGCGAGGGGTGCCCGCCTAGGGAGGCTTGATAACTCTACGAGGCGGGGGCGAGCATATTGGAAAGTCGAAAACAAAAGATTATTAAAAAAAAATAATTAATTTTATGACTGTAAGCAAACAAAACACATTCTGGCATAATAAAGTATAAAATACACATCTGCACTGATATAATGCATTTATAAATGTGTCAATACTGCACATAATATATTTAATAATTAATTTAACAATACTAAGTCAAGAACACGTTTAATTATTACCAATGACAACATGGGCATTTGAAATATATATTTTTTTACAAAAATTAACGCTTTTCTCCCTTGATAATTTGTACGGTTCACAATTAATCCCTTAACTCACAGTAAAAAGTTACGTGATTCGCTTCTCAATGCCACCGTTTTCCACATAGGCGAGCGTATGTGGTGCATTGGGGAGGATGAAAAGGAATAGGCAAGTAAAACCTTCTGTGAAATAATTAAATCCTTCGCAAACAATGTCAATGTTCTTTTATTGCATCCCAAAGTCTCTGGAATACTTTTATGTATAGCAATACACAGAGAAGATCTTGCTTCGGGAAGACGTATATATACGTTTGGGGCAATTACCGCTTTGGCTGAGTGAGACGTTTATATACGTCGATAGAACTTAAGAGGGTAAAGTCGTATTGTAGCTTTAGCGTCAAAGTATGGTATTATTGAATTCAATAGAGTGTTATTGTACGGAGAGTGTTATTGTGCGCGATGAAACTTATGACCGAATATTGAGTCGCATATTTTGAAAGTTTCTAAGTCGCATAACATTGCTTATTTTAACATATCTATTTAATTCCATTTAAAATAAAGTTATAGCTTCAAATTTATAAATTCATTCCAAATAACTTTTTTCTAAATTAAAATGTTATTAAACTTAAAATATTATATTTTTTTTGTCAAAAAATCTATACATAGAGTGCACACTTAAAACTATTACAGTTTTGCTGCTAATAGTAGTTTTTCCAGCATAGAACCATAAGTCTAACTATTTCACAAAGTATTGCATTCATTTTATTATTTCCATGCCATACTACATATTTATAAAATCTATCATCCACACGAATGAAACCAAGCAGAGAACAAATGACTGCACAAGCTAGTTTTCCTTTTGTTTAACATGAATAAATGCATTCAATTTCACACCTCGTGTGGCAAAATGTGTTCAATATACATTATTCAACACCGAATACATTCTATTGAATTATCCTTTCCATGAAAAAGAAACGGTTAATTTTGGAAACAAGACCCAATCCTGAGCTTGAATGGAAATTGTGCTATTTCAGAGGAAGCTTTTAATAAAGTGTCGTTCTAAATATATGTGAATAGAATAATTAATATATCTAATTTCGTATAATTTTTCTTTTTGGAATGTAATACAATTCTATTGTCAAAATATGTTATACGTAAAACATTTTTATTAAAATTACATGCCTAGACTAATATCTGCTTGAGAACGTAAAAATCAATTTTTTGGATTACATTTATATTTTATATCGCATGTAATAAGCTGAAGTAGAAATTTTTTATGCTTTAACATATTTACATAATAAAATTCTGATGAATTATTCAGGATTTCATGTAATGCATAGTTAAACATTAAGGTGCCCATCTCAATGATGAATTCTTTTGGGATTTGCAGCAATATGATGCTAGATTTTTGAGGGAAAAACCTGCAAACATTATTCAGTTCATGAATAAATTACTGTAGTAAATGTGAATCTTTTTAACAATGAGTGTTGCGATTAATTTCAGTTTTTCTAGTTGATGTTAGGAGAACTACGCTGCCATAACTATGCCGGAATGAAATCAAAGTTAAATTTTTTAAAAAGAAATTTCGTTAAAGTTATTTTTAAAAAAGTGTATCAAGTGTATACATAAATAACTCTGTGAATTTTCTCATATATATATAAACCAATACATCCTACACTCAAGAGCCAAAACATTATGACTACCTGTCACAAACGAGTTGGCCCACCTTTGGCGCGCAACACAGCTTCAACCCGCCTTGGCATGGATGCCACAAGTCCTTGGTAGATGGCCGGAGACAGATTGTACCAGATGTTTAAGCAACTGCCACGCAAAACCGAGATATTGCAAATTGGTGGTCTTTGAACTCTGAGTTGCCGTCCCATGACATCCAAAATGTGTTCTATCGGATTGAGATCTGGTGAGTTAGGCGACCAGGACATTAACTGGAATTCAGCATCATGTTCCTGGAACCACTCCAACACAATTTTAACCTTGCGACACAGGGCGTTGTCCTGTTGGAACGTTCCATTTCCAGTTGGAAAAACAGAGGCCATGTAAGGGTGCAACTGGTTCGCAATGATGTTCAGATACCTTGTAGCATTCATGGTCTGCTCTACTCCAACCACGGGTCCCAGGGACGCCCAAGAGAACGTCACCCAAAGCATATTACAGCCACCACCGGCCTGTGTATGACCTACTTTACATTGAGGGAGCAACTGTTTGCTTGGAAGACGGCGTATCCTGACACGGCCCTCGGCGTGATGAATGACAAACCGTGATTCATCTGACCATGCAACTCTCTCCCAATGATCCATGGACCAGTCGCGATGTTCCCGGGCCCAGCGCAGGAGCAGGTGGCGATGACGCTTGGTCAGCAAAGGCCCACGAGTGGGACGTTTGCTGCGTAGCCCCATATCCAACAGTGTCCACTGAACAGTGTGCTCCGATACTATTCTACTTTGCTCTGCAGTGTGCTGGGCTGTCAGCTGAGCCACTGTCTGGCTCCGGTTTTGCTTTACCATGCGAGACAGTCTCCGACGACATTTTCTTTGATAGCGTCGGGACGTCCAACACCATGTCGTCTACTGCTGGTTTCACCGTCATGCATCCACTTTGCATAAGTACTAACAACTGTAGATCGCGAACATTCCACGAGTCGTGCAGTTTCGGAAATACTTGTTCCGAGCCTTCGAGCCATTACAATCTGCCCTCTATCAAAGTCGCTTAGATTCGCAGACGTTCCCATCACACACAGAAGTAAGTGAAAGAATGATTCTTCAGACTTTCCAGCAGCAGTTAAATACCACTTCCACCTGATCACGTGCCTTCCACGTCATCCAGGCGAGTTCATTGCAAAATGTAGGAGTGGTCATAATGCTTTGGCTCTTGAGTGTTTATTATAAATTACAAAACATTTTATAACATTATAAATTTGTACATATATTTTTTAATTTCAATTCCTATTAAAATTTTGTTTCGTTACCTCCTAATATTTTTGAAGATTTCCGTACTTTAAAGCTTAGAAATATTGAAAAGAAGAGGAAAAGTTCTAAAAACCGTTGCATAATCTCTACTATTAAGTCCTAAGATCGAGAAAGCAATTTATATGTTGAGCTTCAAATCAAGTAGATTTGTTTTTTTTTACTGCATTATTTTTCATTTATTCTTGGTGTCACAGAAGACCTATTGTTTTGTCAGGGTTCAAAGCCATTACTTTGGTGAAATTTACAAATCTGGAGAGATAAAATTCAACTGAAATATGGCCCTCACGTGTCACTGAGCAGCGATTCAAGTCTATGAGCTGTGTCACCTTCAGCCTAAGTGTTGCGTCTGAATGCTACATTAATAAATAATAAAGCAACAAATCAGCGAAGAACTAATTACAAAGAGTAAATAATTTTTTCCCCATCAGAAGTAAAATACTAGATTAAGTAAGGGATATATGATCACTCTTGTCAGCTGCCACAATTCTTCAAACCTGTTTGATTGGATGTAGATTCTAAGACCTTCCCGGCCAATTCGTGAGTTGAACATTTTTATTTTCGAAAGGCTCTTCGAAAGCCACTTTACGATGAATGTAAAGATCCATGAAGTAGATGCTCAAAAGGAAATAGAACATTTCCACAGTTAAGGCCGGCTCTAGAAGTTTTACCACCCCAGATAAAAACGGAAAATGCCACCCCTCTCTCCAGAACAAAAAAATATGAAAGACAATACAAAATAATTCGAAATTAAGGTCATAGTTACTTGTAAAAAATGAGTAAAATGTAAGAGAAGGAATCGCCTTTTCAGCATGCCAGTTCCTTCTAAAAAGAGTTTACTGATGGTGGGGATCACAAACTTTGATTTTACCTTATAGTAATCACACTCAAAACTAAAATAAAACATCTCCTTTGACTCTCTATCTACAAAAAAAAACTCCTTTGCCTCTTTTCCTTTTTGAATAGCTGAAACCGGACGTCGTCTGGGTGAAAGGAATGTTCGTTGGGACCCCACATCGGGATGGGGAGAATGTTACTAGTGAAAAATGTGTAAACTTATCTCGTTTCACGATTGAATACATAATCCCACATTGAACTCTTTAGCTTCAACATATATAAATAAACTCACATCAAACATACATTTAAAATAAGGAATTAAGATACAAAAATGATATACAAAATTTTCACACCCAATAGTACTTCAGAAAATATATCAAAATTTTTATAACAAAAAAAAATATTTTTCAAATTCAATTGAAATGCCGCATGTAGAATTTGCGGTCCCGAGAAGGGGTCCAGTTTGTCCGGCCCTAGAGTGACCACTGCCACAATAGGGGGACATCAGTGACTGCACCTTCTTAAAAGAAGTGAAGTATGGGTATGAAGCATGTACCGCCGAAATTACGAGAAATCTGCTAATTCTAAACAGCTCTCTTTTGATGATGCTGAAAGGCTATTGTTTGCTCAATATGTTTATGGGTCTAGAGTCTAGAGTCAAATTGTACTTGTTCTTATCCTTCAATAGTTCTCGATTGCAATATCCGTCATCAAAAGCCCTCGAGGCAAATATATAAGGGAAAGTTAATAATCCCTCACTCATGATTTATCTACAGTATACTTGATTTCCCCTCTTCTTTAGTTTCCAGAATAAAAAAACCCGCTATTTATGATGAAACCCAACTTGTTATCGTTGTCATACAAAAGGACCACCATTGTGTTCTCGCGATATTCATCATGTAATAATGCGTTACATGAGTCTAACTATTTCCCCTTCTCAATTATATGATAACATACCAGTCCTCGCCAAGGTGAGTGGTCGTGGAAGCTCAAATGAGCTTTTCGAGATATGTTTCTACAGTTTTAAAATGCTTCTCAAACTCGTAAATCCTCAAGAATACTAGTCACACTCCGACATTATTTCCTTTTATTAATGATTTGACGTCGGGTAAGGTCATCCATATGTTGTCCACAAAATTATCTATTTGGTATTTCACTCTCAGGCCTTAATTCGACATCCTTTTAACTCTTGCACACTGTGCAATAGTTTTTACAGAAATTTTGAGTGTATATTACCAGTTGTATGCATACTTATAAATTAGTGTAATTGCTCTAAGTTTCTTGATTAATCTTTTAATCCTCCTGCATTCAGTACTAAGTCCTATTTCGTCGACATTCTAATTTCTCATGTGATAAGTATGACAAAAACTTAATCATCCTGTTTTAAACATTGATTATGAAGCATTATTCAATAAATATAATTGATTATGAATCATTATTCAATAAATATAATTGATAATGCATTATTTTTAATTGAGTAAACTGAGTACAATATTTATTTACGTTTTCTTTGCCTTTTTTCGGCAAGAAAGGTTGTGAAAATGAAAATTATTAAAATTTATGTCACCTTGAGTAACTATCGAAAGCAAATGTTAAAAAGTTACAATTTGTTAGCAAGAGTTGTACTAATTATTTTGAAATTCATTTTGTCTCTCTTTTATTAGCTTACAAAGCTTCGTTGTATTAAAACTTAAAGCAAAGCTTAGAATAAGTATAATAATTTATGAATAATAAGCCTATAGATAATTACAAACAAAGGAAACTTCATAATTACTTTTGTACTTAATTACTACCCTATAAACAGAAATACTGTTATTAAGCGTCACTATCTATGTTGCGTATGAAAATTTCCTAAGACTAAAGTTCATTATTAGGTTTAAATCTGTTACAAATATGCATTTTAGTGAAGTAAATTATGTTTAAAGGAGTTATCTAATTAATGTTATCAGTAACTTAAGGCTAAAATGTATCTTACGAGCAGCTTTTAAAATAGAAAAATGAAATCCTTTCTGTTAAAATTCATCACATTAGGAAGTTTCTAATGTAATGCCAGGAATACTCTATAACTTTCGCCGTACGCTTGTACCTTTTCAAAAGTATGTTAACATTTCATAAATGAAACATCTGACGGTAAAATAATATTCGAATAAAGAAAATGAATGGAAAAGGAAATTGGAAACGTATTACTCTGCTAAAATGATGAGAACAGTTTTTCGAAACCATTACTAAAGATTAGAAACTGCTAAATATCCATTTGTAGACTCCAATGAAGATCCTAACGAGTATATCACACAACTCTGAAAAGTTCTGTAGAATTTAATCTACCAAATGTGTCGTTGCAGTCATTTAGTCAGAGGATGCCTTTCTGAGTTGGGCAATGTTTAATGATTAGAGAGTAAGCTCTTCTACATTGGGTAATAGGCACTTACTGTAGTGCTGAAGTAGAAAAAGATACCTTCAGTATATCTAAACAGGATTTAGAGTTTTTTCGTAAGAAGCCTATGAGGAATTTGTTTATACTAGAAATTTCAGAGTAAAGTAATCGGTTTAAACGATTACAGAATGTTAAAAGAAGAATGTTAAGTGTTCCCGCATTAGATGATCTAGATATTTAATTTATTTACCATCGCTTTACTTACATTTATGAAATCATGACTAATATTTCGTAATTTAATTAAAATGATCGTTTCTTTCATTGAGTAAATTATGAAGTATTTTTGTTCGAAGCATGTTATTCAGTAAAATGTTTTGAATAAGAATATATAATTTTGTTAATAATTTTGGAGTATAATTTAAACAGTTGAATTTTTGGCAGTAATTTTTTCCCCCTAGGAATTGTGCAATAAAAACCTTTACATCTCAACTGAAAATAAAATTTAGGAATTTGCTGAAAGAAACTGAGTTGCCTGAAAAGAACCTCAGCAACAAATTGGTACAATAAAATTTTAACAAAAGTACCGAATTCACCATGTTGGATTGATGTATATTGTTCATTAACTTCACACCACTAAGTTATTGGTAGGTTATTGTCGACAGACCTTGTAAATTTGAACCACAGTCAAGTAATGATGGGGATTCCTGAGCTAACATTACACCCTCAAAACGATGTATGGCTGTGGTAGCTGAGTGGTCATGGTTGTTAACACGTGGCTTGCGTTGTCGAGTTGCGGGTTCAATGTTTAGTTCCACTGAAGACTCACTGTGTGGAGGGCTGATGTGGAGACTCAAAGCCCCCCAGTTCAGATGTTCAGGAGAGGCCAGTTCAGATGTTGTCACTTGACTGTCGTTCGAACTTAGAAATCCGTTTCCAAAGCCTTTGTATTGTTTCAAAATGTGATATAAATTAAAATCAAACCAACTCATAACATTTCAGTACACTGGAGTTATTTTGAGGGTGTTTAACTGTATCAATTTTTGAATACATTTGGAAATTTCTTTGTTGTTGTTGTTGTCATGTCCTTCCCAAAGGGAAGGAATGAACGTTTTCAAAGCTTGAGACAGGTTGTACTTCTACACGATAGATGGCGTCACCAGCTATCTCCCCCATTACAATTTAGGCATAGAATTGGAGGGGAGGGAAATATTCTGCATTCGGACCCACTGATTTAACGTGCGCGAACTCCGTGTATACTCGGAGGGTATTTGATGGCATCGGACATCTCGAACTCAGGCCTTCCAGTCTGGAGTCCGATGCTCTAACCACTAGGCTACCCGAGGAAATTTCCTTAAAAGAGCGTAATGCTTGTATATATGGTTTTATATTTAAAATTAAATCTGTTTGCTTCATTTTTGTAACGATTTGCATACTTTCTAGAAAAAAAACAGAACAAAGAAAAAAACTTTAATGATGTATTTTTAATTAATAAGCAATGACCCTCGGAAAGGAATAATGGAAGTTTATTCTAAATGTACTATTGGTAAAACTGGAGGTGTAGATCATGACAGCAGTTATTCACGTCTCATAATTCTTCTTATTCTATTGCAAAAGTTAAGAATTAACGCCATTGCGGGGAAAAAAAACAAGTATTTCTCTACAATCTTTTAAATGTATAACCATGCCTCATTCAAAACAAATGTATACATATAGTTTTTAGATATTATTTATCCAAATCACAGCAAATCATGCATATAGCTACTACAACTTTTTAATTTCTCATAAAATATTCATTGTATAACACTACTATATATTTAAAGGCTGACTTCCCTAAGTGACAGCTAGGTGACGCTACTTGTGTTCTTTTGGGGAAGAAATCATCTTCCCAAGAGTGAGTTTGGACAAGATAGCAGCACGCGTATGATGGGGAATCACCTTTTCTTTTTGTAAGATGTTAGATATGTTCTAAAATGTGTATCATGTATGTTTTATGCCCCCTTGTAATGCGAAATATAACCGTAATTATTTGTTCTTGTACCTTTTACGGTCTTTATTATTTTGACCTAAAATAATAACAATCAAGGGATTTTCAAAATTATATATACTTCATGTCTTTATCTACACATATCATGTTTTGGCTTTTGATTAGAAATCATCTCAATGGTATCTGATTAAATTAAGATTCTTCTGAGATCTTTGAATATAATCAAATTATTTTGTATAAGAGTATAAAAGAATACAATTTTTTTTAATTAACTGCGGCTGATTTATCTGGTCTAGACGTAACTATTAGATTGTACCGCATTACTCATTAAATCACGTTCTTACTCATTAATATGATTAATATTACCCATTACGATCATGATCTTAGTAAAAAGATATACTTTTCGCTCGAAATGGTGGATTGAAAACAAAGGTAATAAATTACTTCTGAGAAAAAATTACTTTTTGAAGGTCAATTTTTTTCCCGCGCATATTTAAAGATAATCAAACGAATTTAAGGTTCTAGTTGATGTTTTAAATTCACTAATGATTTTATTTGGAAGTGTACAAAATTTATATTTTTTTACAACTAAATGTTCTTATTTTTATTGTTTTTACGTTTGTATGAAAGAAAATGCTCCAATTTTGTTCAGTCAAATCATTGATTTGTTTCTTTAAAATATTTTTTGAAATGTATCAAGTCGTCATCTATACTAATAAAAGAAAGAGTTTATACATGACTCTCTGTATGGGATGTAGCACAAAAACAGAAAGGCCAGGAAAATAACGTTTGGCGCTGAAACTGTAAATATATAACGATAGTTTGTTCCTCGAAGATATTTTTTAGAAGCTTGCTTTAGATTTTTTTAATTATTTAATTTTGAAGAGTATTTTAATGGTGATATGACGTCTTGCCCATATATGAATGAAATGAACTATCGTTTCGTAGTTTTTAGATATGATTATTACATAGTTTATTTTACTTAAATGTATTTATTCTATTTAATCATATATATATATTTCTGTTGCGCTTTTTTTCACGTAAAAATGTTACATGGTATTTGGAAAAGCACAGGCAGCACTTTGATGGATTATTGGCCGAGATTTATTTTATGAGTTTTCTCAAATGAAAAGCGTTTTACATAATTATTTTTAGAACTAACATCCATATTTTTATATTGACTACATTTCTAACGCGGGAGCATTCACGAGGGTCGCAGAACAGGTTTATCCATCTAGCGCTTGGGGCGGGCACCCAGATAAGCTGGATTTAACCGGATCAGAGCCGTTCCTTGGATCCGACAGTGCCAAGAGGGTCCGTAGATATTCTGCACCCAGGGCCCGAAATAAGTTTAAACATGCACCGTTTCTATCCTTTATTAAAATCACGCACATTTTTGAAAATTTTAGTTCAGTTTGAATTTTTTGCTCAAACAATCAAAGGAAAATTGAAAAGTCCTGAAAAGTAGGTAAGTATACTTTCTCTTAATAATTCACCGGAATTACGATTTTCATCGTGCACTATAAAAATGTCTATAAAAAAAGGATTGGGGTGATCAATCACTCAGCGCGGCCATTAACGTTTGTATCGAGTGGTCCCAGGTTAAAACATTTTGAAGTCTTCTCGCATAAAATATTGAAAATAACACAATTACTCTTCAAATATGTTGGACAGCATAGGCTATACCATTTTTCTAATGATATTTGTATTTTAAGAAATGGATTATGGAGGAAATAAATCTTAGTTAAATATCATTTTGCAATCTGTTCCAATTTAAAAATTTGAGAAAGGAAAAATACATAATTATGATATCCAATGACTTAAAATATAAATTTCTGAAAAGTAACATATACAAATGTAATATTTACCTTGTTAATTTGTACAGTTTATAGTTAAAATCGTATTGTAGCCTTAGCGTCAAAGTGCAATATTATTTCATTCAATACGTTATTATACGTTATTATTATGCTCGACAAAAATTATGATTGAAAATTGGGTCGCCAATACTGAAAGTTTGAGAAGCCCTGCTGTACACTATAATCCGACCTTTATCAAAGTCATAAATGAGCTGGTACGTATTTCTGCTTTTTCACGACGCATCACAACAACTTTTCACCAGGCTACAACGTTCAGATGAAATTTGTGTACGCGAAACCGGCTGAACAATTTCCTCATTTAAACAAATTCTAGGTGTCTCTACCGGCGCCTACTTTGTCTGAATGCACTGAAAAGCTAATCATTTGCATATCACAGCATTTTCTTTCTGTCTTTTAAATTTAGCGTCTGTAGCATGTCACCTTTTTGGAGTAGCAATTTCAATGGCTATTAGTTTACATTGAAAATTTGGGAATCACAAAACCATTGCTTTGCGATTACTTAGTTGCCTTGTGTTAGTTGTTTTCCTTCGTCTCTGTTTATATATATAGCTGCCATT
>BMAO01017943.1:52805-60305 GCA_019973975.1 Trichonephila clavata
AAAAAAAGGTTTAATAAATAGTAGGATCTTCCATTGTATACAAAACTTAATATTTATCTTGATAATTTTGATGGTTTATAATTAAATTCGTACAAAGTCAAAGTACATTTCTATTTCATTCAATACATTGCTATTTTAGAATGGGGGCGCGAGGAAAATTAGGATTGAAAATTGGGTTGCAAATATTGTAAGTTTGAGAAGCATTGATGTAATGGATAATTTTTTACCACCCTGTTTAGTAGAATAAATTGAAGTTATGTATCGTGATATATAATAAAGAAAAATTGTCAAATTATAATAATTGTATTTGAGAAATATGATTAAAATATCGATTTTTCACTAAGAAATATCAGTAAAACTTATTGTGAAATTATTTTACAAAATAAGTTGATAAAAATAAATACTAAAAACAATATATTATTTTTTGAAAATAAAATAAAATTAAATACTTGTAAAATATTTCATCATATAATCTTTTAAAATCGCTTCCGATTTCTAAATTATTTCAGAAATTTTTCATCATCATGAGCGTTTGAAAATATGAGCCACAATTTATCTTAAAGAAATAAGGCCGCTGCCAATTTCTAGAAGAAAAGAAACACAAACAATTCCTTTTCAGTAAACAATAGTGAGAGTACAGATTCTGCTTTAGGATAAACAGTTCGAAACTAACAAATTGCCTTTTTTCGCTTTTCTCCTAAAATTAGTTTATTTTTTTCTTCCTCGAATTTTTAGTTAGCTGATGAGGCAAAGAACATTTTCTTTCTAAATTCTACTTTTTTTCGGTCGAAGATGGTTTTGGTTATAAATAAAGCTAGTTATTTATTCATTTGTCTTTCTATTTTCTTTGCAAATGATTAAGGGGCATACATTACTTTAAATGTAGAGATTTTAAGTACTCAGTGTCACTCTAATAATGTTGTATTTATTTTATTTTATTTCTTTTTTATGTAGAGTAATGTATAATTTATTAAGTTTAGCCCTCTTTCTCTTAAATGGTAAACTTAGAACACTCAAGAAGAGTCCATTCGCTTCCAAGATTCATTATACGCGAGAAGAAAGAGTTTATTTACATTATTTTTTAATAATTAATACTTAAAGTCTGTTGAACTTAAAATGAATGGGGAAATTCACCCTTTTAGGAAACGTTTAGGAAAGTAATTTGCTACTTTTTAAAATCCTTTGTAACTCTTATAGCCTTTAAACAAATCTTTTCATTGGAAATTACGCAAATGAATGTAATTTTTCAGTTTATTAGAGGAATTAACTTTGTTGAGAAATAAAAAGAAATTGTTTATTACACATATAATTTTTTTCTACAACTAATTTTCTTATCACAGGATATTAGTTAAAATTTCAATTTCATTATGTTATGCTCATGAGTTTTAAATTTGTAAAAGTTTTTGAAATTGGTTTTTAAATGTCAAAAAAAAGTTTTTTAAGCCATCAACAGTAGGGAAAAAAACCTGTCATGATCTTTTTTTTTATATCAATAATAGCGCAATTTCTTTCAAAATTTAAAACTATGAACAAAACTAAAATAAACTGTTTTTAGAAAATATTAAAAGAAAAGGAAAAATTCAATATCTGGATTTAATCACTCTCGTTGGATCCGCTCTTAGTAATACTTTTCATGGACAAACTCCAAAATCTCTTAACAATTCCACAATCCTTCAAACATCAACTAACAACTAATTGCCAACTCATTTGCTAACTCTTCAAACTCGCGAATACAGAATTTATATAATATACTTCATTTGCATATTAACGCTTTCTTACTCGGCGAAAGTTGGTTGAAATAAAACATTTTTCCAAAGAAGTATCCCCAAGGAATTAGTAGAGTAGCGTATAGATCCGTCACAACTTTACACCAACGTTTTAAATTTATGTCAATTTATCTTGTTCTATCTTATGAAGTGTATACGAATAAACATTCGTTTTCTGTTTTAAAAGCCTCTGAGAATATTTATAACTAGGGATTCCAATACCGGTATACCGAATACCGGTATTTTGAGCCCTTTGTACATTTTCAAAGTATCGGTATTCACAAGTTTAAATACCGGTTTTTCGGTATTTAGTAGAAATTTTTGAAATTGTTTCTCTCATACGTTCAGGGACCGCCAACAGGGCAAAATAGTATAAGTCTTTGCGTTTATGTTATAGTGTTAATTATTGCACCATGATTAAAATATATTATAAATGAAATAATTTTACGTCCATTTCAGAAGGTGAAGATATTTAACGTCTTTATATTCCCCTCATTCCGTTGTTCTTTTTTTTATTTTTCCTAGCTGGTTCTACAGTTCTAAGACAACTCATTAAATTCGTCATCTGATTTTTTCATTGCCAGATACAAGGGGATAAAAGACTATTAATCTGAATTAAAAAATATAAACGTAAATAATTTCTCTGACAAAAAAAAACTAAATACGCTACTCCTAACTAAGTTCTCGTTGAAAGAGGAATAACATATCCATGCTCGCTCATTTGCCATTCTTCATCCATCAACACCTGAAATAAAAAAATGTTTCTTTAACGGACGAAATTAATTAGGCTGTCAATACAAAGTTGCATCGTACAATCAAGAGAAGTTAACAATATCTTAACCATCCAAGGCCAAAACTGTCCAATTGCAGATCAGAATGATACTGCACTTGCACAAGATTCATAGTCTGATATTCGTATCTGAGACACCAAAGTTGTACTTGTGAAGAAAATGCGTAATATTTTGATATTTTCAAAATTGGTGATTTTATTATTCCCATTGAATCATTCTTTAGGGTTCAAAATGTGTTTTTCAGATTTATTATGTGACACACACACACACACCCCCCCAACAAATACACACTAAGTATATATATATATATATATATATATATACACCTGGTGTCCAAAAGTTAAGCATAATTGATAATTATGTGAAAAAAGAAGAAACTGTAAATCAAAATGGCGGGAAACGTGATATGCGAGTGTAAAATGGTTATAAAATGAGGTAGAAAATCAAAAGAATGATAATAATTAATTTTATTATCCAAAGTAGCAGTTTAAAAGAAAACTGAGCACAGCAAGGATTCACACGTTAAAGAAAAAATGAAAGAAAACATTAAATAAAATACTGATGCAGTAGTTTAATAAGGCGTGTGGATCACCTCTGACAGTCAGGCACGCGGCACAGCGATTTACCATACTTGCTATGAGATGATGAATGAGTTGTGGGCTCAAACGGCTCCAAGCTTTTTGGAGAGCTCTCTTCAGTTCTGTAACGGAGCTTGGTGGGTGCGAAAGGTCAGCAATTTGTCTCCGGAACATATCCCTAACATGTTCGATAGGATTTAAATCAGGGGAGTTCGCAGCCACGACATGCGCTGGATGTTTTCCGTTTAAAGGAAGTCATCAATCAGCACCGCTCGGTGACATGGCGCATTATCATCCATGAATATGAAGTCGGGACTGACAGCACATCGAAACAAGAGAACATAAGGCTCAATAACTTCGTCTCTGTATCTTTGAGCAGTCACAGACCCCGTGTCAAAGAAATGAATGTCTGCGTGGCCGTCCATCATGATGCCTGACCTTACCATTACTCCCCTTGATGGAAAATGATGTCTTTCCGTTTTGTTTCTAGGTTCAAAACGTGTTCCACATTCTCTCCATGTCGTTACCCGCCGAGAATCACTACTCAGACTTAACCGGGACTCGTCACTGAACATCACATTGGCCCACTCTCCCACACTCCAATGTTGATGTTTCAAACGAGCGCGTTTATGCACAGACGTGAGGGGAATGCAAACTGCTGGTCTTCTGGCATACAGGCCAGCATGATTGAGTTTCCTGTAAACAGTCTGTTTCGAAATTCGTATTCCTGTGGCGACCCGAACCCAGTGCTCTGGCAGTACTGCCCCTCTAACGTCACGCGCTTATTACCAGATTTCGGTCTTGGCGAGGGGTTGTGACTCTTGGTCGACCTGATACTGGTTGTCGGGTAACATCTCCCGTTCTTTGAAACCTCTGCCACAGTCTTGAGATCACAGACTGGTCCACATTCAGAATTCGAGACACTTCGGTTTGTTATCGTGAGGATTCCAGCATTCCAACGATTCTTCCTTTCGTAAACATGTCCAATTGGCGTCTTTGTGCCATCATTCACCTTGTTTGATGGTTAACAACGTTCCTTCGCACAGCAGTTGCACGAAACTTGTCTGAACTGCCTATGCTGCTTGAATCGGTTTCTCCGCGTTCCGACATGCGCCGGTGTCTTGCGCAGGACTTAGTCGACTGAAAAGTTTTGCATGAATTCAATTAATATCTGCAAGAAATTTGTAATAATTTTACGAATATTTACTCCATGTTTTTCGCATTTTACGATTTATGCTTAACTTTTGGACACCAGTGTATATATATATATATATATATAATCATAATTAAAAATCCATTATAATGAATAAGATCAAGTTCAAAGAACATAATAAAATCAGTTGATAGTATTTCAGTTTCATTATTTATATGATGAGAAGAATATGAGGTCAAAATGTAAAAAATGTTCTAGAGTTATGGAGAAAACAGACTAACCGAATAAAATTTGATTGAAGTTTATAGTAAATTTTCTTAAAATCTTTTACCGATAAATCATCCACATTTAGAAGAATTCGGCAAAATTATAGAAGATAATGATGACCCTAATGTCAATAGTGAAAAAGAACTAGTATCTCTTGTACAAAAATTTAAAAAAATTAGCGATAACCAAAAAAAATTCAACAAACCAAAATACAGTACAGAAATCAGCTATATCTAAAATCATCTGACAAGAATTCGATTGATTTGAAGATGAGAGATTTAGAGGTAAATATTTTGAAAAAGTATTTTACGCATTGCTAACAGTACCACTAACTACTGTACATGCCGAAAGAGCGTTTTCGACAGTTGGTAATTTTTGCATAAGATTATGATCCAGGCTTAATGACAGTACAATTGATGCATTATGTTTCTTAAAAACACTTTTCAAAAATTTAACTTTTAAAACAGTTAAGAACATTTTAAAAATTTTCGATAGTACCACAGACTGAATAGTGATTTTTGCCCTTTTTTGTGATTTAAATAAATAAGTTGTTCCTTTATTTTATTATTTTTTTTTTGTGATTCGTTATATAATGTTATAATTTATAAGTTACAAATTATTTCTTATGATATTTACACTCTCTAATAAAACTGGCAAACAAAACTAAAAGAAAAAAAAGCACCTGTGTTTTCTTTCTTTTTCTAAAATTTCTAATACCCGTATCCCCGGTGTTAAGTTCTAAGAAATACCGAATACCGATATTGATCTTTTGGTCCGATATTGCAATCTTTATTTATCACATTAATTAAGCTAAATATTTAATGTGATTATATTCCAGAAATTTCCTCAACCCAAATACTTTCTGCTATTTGTTTCGAGAAATTAATTACGTTGTGGGCATGATTGTGTCTTAGTAAACAGCTATTTTCTACTTCAGTGGAAATACTAGTTTAGCCGTAGGACCTGAAAATCGCCGATTAATCATCTCGTAAGATACTACTCAAAAAGGAATTTCTCATGAATATCACTGATTGGAAACAATGTAAATACTTGAAGCTTTAATGTATCATTTTGCTACTTTTCTGTTTGATTATAATTGCCACTTTAAAACTTAAATAGGATTTCTGCGTAAATAATTTTTTAGAGTTAAATTATATTTTCTCTTAGTTTCCGTATATAGGGTGCTCGCTAAGGTCCGTTTTCACCCAAATAATTTTTGATCGGCAAGAGCTATAATCACAACAGTGGGGTCTTGGTACAATAACACTGTCATGTGCGCCAAAAAATTGCTTAGAGTACCACCTGGTGGAAAAATTTGGAGGCGTTTTTATCTCGAAAACAGTACTAGGTACGAGGAAAAAGTCGATTACAAAATTGTTGAGCATCATCGATTTAGTAAAAAAAAATCTTGCTCTATAAATTATACAATTAAAAGGCACAAAGTAAACATGTGTTTGATGGTGTTAAGCAAAACTGAACTTAATAAAAATGGGGCTCATTTATATGTCATGCTCAAAATGGTGTCTACAGCAGCATTGCATATCTGGACTTCGGTTTGCATTTCTGCTGCACTCTCTTCATCATAGCACGTGGCACGCTAGTACAAGCATCCGTTATGAAGTTACAAAGCACCTGCAGTTATTGATGTATCCCCGCAGGAAAAAGTCAAGTGGGTTCAGGTCTGGTAACTGAGAAGGTCATTCAACGCAACCATCATATAGCATGCTGCTGCTATGTGTTTCGAACGTCTGTGGAACGCGTGACACCTTGTACGGAGGGCACCATTATGTTGGAACTACACATTCGTGGTATTTCAAAGGCAAATCCCTTATAAAATCGGATAGAACGTTCTTCATTAATAACGAGTATCGAGATCTCGTTAACGTGCCCTCGTAAAAAACACCGGGCCACTCAGTCTATTTTTGAATATTCTGCACCAAACATTTGTGGTCCAGAGAACCTCATTTAGAACTTGAGGTTCGCTGGTCCATAAATGTATGGTGCAAAATATTTAAAATCAGATTGATTGGTCCGGTATTTTTCGCAGGCACGAACTCTGAGAGCATATCTAAGATTATTCAACTACAAAGAAACGGATGTTGTGCTTATTGTGCATAGTATTCCGCTCAAATTTCATTCCTCATCTGCCCATATGTTGTGGGTAAGAAACATTGGTTGAACCCAAGTGGTTCATAATGAAGTGGCACCAATCACATAGCGTCACGAGTGGGACATTTTCTCCTTTTTTCAGCTTTATGTCGCGTTTCAATTTTGGGAATTACGAACCAAATAGATATGCGTGTTTAATGCCTTTTATTTTTAATATTTCTTTATGGAAGGTGTGTTACTTACTAAATCAATGATGCTGAACAACTTTATAAACGACTTTTTCCCTCGTGTCTGTTACTGTTTTCGAGTTAAGAACGCTACCTCCGAATTGATCTAATAGATGGCGCTGTAATCAAACATTTATCTGTAGTGCATAGAAACTTTACTATACCTAAACTCTTTTTTATTACTATGGCTCTTACCGTTCAAAAATTATTGTGGTGCCAACGTACCTGTATATTAGAGGGTTTTTTTTTTACCGTTGAAGTTTACATTAAAACTAGTTTCCTTCACGAATTGATATAATACATAGTTGCGATGCGCAAATTCATCGTATTTGTACTTTCAATATTATATGTTCTGCATGTTCTCAAAATAACCCAAATAGTTTTTATTTGTTAAGTTTGATAGGATTCTAAAAAAAATTCGTTTCGATATATCATTGTTATGTTTTGAATCTATATATATAGTTTAAGTCTAGATTACTTTATGAATTTTATATGTGCGCTCAGACTCATTATAACTTGGACAAGACAACAAGTTAAGTTTACCTAAGTTCTTTCAACGAAAAATATGCAATTATGTTAACTAATTAGTTCCAAAAAATAAAATCGATT
>BMAO01017943.1:65305-69710 GCA_019973975.1 Trichonephila clavata
TTTTATCCTATACAATTTTAATTTCGCTTGAAAACGTTGATCTTCATTATTTTTATTCGCCATTGATATTTTGAAATGGGATGTCGTACTCTAGGATTCATATGATTTCGAACATTTGCTTAATTATATTTGTGTGATGTATTTTATATATATTTAAATATATATATATATATACAGTCAGTTCCCGATTTAAAGAATCCATCAGTACCAAAATTTTGTTCGTAAATCGGGGTTATTCATTGTACCCGGGTCCAAACAAAATTCAAATTTTTTGCACTTACCATTGGAAATTCTACAATAAGCAACTGCATAAAAATATCCATTTTTAGAAATTACACGTTTTTTATTCGATGGTTAAAAATACTGTCAGTGACTTATTACGCACGAGTTAATTGGAAATTTTAAAGTACACTCATGTCCATAAATTAAGGATAATGAAGTTCAGACAAAAAAAGAGACAGAAGCAGAACAAATTTGACTTATTTGTAAAGTCTATTTATTAAACAAAAGGTAAAGAGCAAAAAAGATGCTATATGTTTGACATAATTAATAAAAATTGCAATTTTTACTCCTGGAGCAATTTCAAAAAAGACCTATTTACAAAAAACAGTATAACATGTTAGTATGATGGTTAATACGGAGTATGTCTCCCGGACGATGCAATACAGGCCTTACAACGCCTACGCATGCTGAGTATCAAATTATCAATCTGATCTTGGGAATATTAAACCACTCATCAAACAATGCCCTCCGAAGTTCCGGTAGACAAGTGGGAGGGGGTTGACGGGCTGAAATTCGTCGGCAAGCATATCCACACATGCTCTATTATATTCAAGTCCGGTGAGTATGCTGGCCAATCCATACGAGTGATATCCTACGATTGAAGGCATTCGTCTACAATGTTTTGAATGGTGAGGATGGGCGTTGTCATCCACAAATAGAAATTCAGCACCATGGCGCCCCGAACAAACATACATGTTGTTCCAGAATGACATCCGATAGTGTGGCCTGTCATCGTTACACTCTGAACATGCAGGCCAGTTCTGGAACCAAGAATAATTCCTCCCCAAACGAGCCCTCCTGCACCACCGTAACGGTGTCGTTTAATGGTGTTCTCTTGGTGGTAACGGGTACCTGGAGCTCTCCATATGAAAGTCCGGCGAGAATCAGACTGCAACATTAAACCTAGGACTCGTCGGAAAACATCACACAAGACCACTGTTGCGGTGTCCACAATGCATGCTCTCTACTCCAGGTTAATCGCAGGCGACAGTGAGTTGCGGTAAGGGGAACACATCTGACAGGCCTAAGAGCATATAGACCAATGTGCCCTAAGCGTTTGTACACGGTCTGCCTTGAAACTGTCGTACCGGTGCCTGAAGAGAGCTGACAGATAGGTCTGATGCTGTGCTCCGTCCTGTTTCTTTTGGCAGTAACTGCCAAATACCGTCCTCATTCGGCGTTATAACTCGGGGGCGACCTGTGCTGTAACATCTACTCACATTATCATCATCTTGGATCATTGCCAAAGCCTGGAGATGACACTCTGGCTATTCCAATTTACTCGGATACTTCCAGCTGGGTACGTCCACATTCCAGTCCGTCTGATAATTCTACACGTAAAATCATCCAAATGTTTCCTTTGTGCCATAACTATGCGGTTATTGCACTGAAAGGCTTTTAAAGCGCTTGTGAACAATTTTACTTCTTTGCCACCATTCTTATATACCTCCTCTTACACTCTCGTCATTGTGACTACTATCCGCGCCATTGGTGGTTTCCTGTAATTTGCATATTCTTCTTCAAGATATGTGTGATAATTCTACAGGTGAAATTTTAATTTTAGAGTTCAATTTCTGTGTGATTCTGAATTATCTTAATTTATGGACATGAGTGTAGTAACTAATATATGTTTGAAAATATTTTTGATCCTGACTCGAAAGAATTCTTCTTCATCTTTTCAGAGAACAAAATACTGCGTCATTTACATCCTGCTGCATGGGTATTTTTTCACAGTTTCTACAAACTATATAAAGAGTTAGAAAATGTAACAATTATGATAAGAACTTCATTATCAATTTCTGTAACAAACCTGCTATTCATTAGACAGCAATTTCTTTAACTTCAGTTGCTCCGATAGGCAGTCCTTCAACAAATGCAACAGAATGGTTAAAATCTGAAAGTATTCTTACGTTGGGGAGTGGGATGAGGTAAAAAAAGAGTTTCATGTCTTATTCAAAACTCCTGTGATAGGTTGCACTCTTGACTCTCATGCTCCCGTAAAGTATTTACTGTGCTTTTCGCTTTCCCATCGAAAATTGTATTTGGAAGAAAAATCCTTTTTCGGTTCTGGACAAAAAGGATATCATTTGAAAAAAAATCTAATTTTTTTTCTAATATAAGGTAATAATACCTTTTTTTCAACTGCTGAGATAATTTTGTTGAATCTAGTTTATTAGTTGTTAAATAAGTGCTTTTTTGATTATAATCAGGAAAGAGGAAAAAATTGTTAAATTGAGAAATTCGTTAAAAAGGGCTTCGTTAAATATGGGAGGGGGTGTCCGACTGTATATTCTACAAAATAAGGTTATTTATGAAAATAAAAAAAAATATTCAAATTTAAGTTTATTTACATAGATATTTCCGTTGCTTCCGCTCAAACATTTTTCATAATTTGCTCTCCTTTTTTAAAAAATAAATATTGATAATGTTGTCAGAAACATCAAAATCTTTACAGATTTTCGTTACGTCTTCTGATTTTCAACAATAGCCTTAAGAAGCTCCATCCGCATTTCAAACAAAATAAAAGCTTACTTTTCCTTCGAGCTCTTTGTAAAAATAATTCTTCTAAAATATAGGTGGTAATGGGGAAAAAAGAGAACTAAACTTACTGATTTTCACTCACACTGCGATGTACTTGTCACCGAATTCCCAAAGTCAACTAATGAGAGATGAGATGTTTTTGTGTGCGTTGTAGGTTGGAGGGTGTGTGAAAGTAGCTAATATAAACAAAACTGGCTCGTGTTTCAAGAAATTCCGAGGGTATTTCAAAGCCAAGTTATATTCCTTTCTAAGAAACATGTGAAACCACCTCTCTTCCATGTCACACCCTTCTTAAATTTCGCGTACGCATTTGGTGTTTTCTGTATTTAGTTCCTTTTCAGAATGAAATTTTTTCGTGTTTAGCGATTTTAAAATTATGTTAAGGAAAAAAAGCATAGTATATCGGGGCTGTAGTATTATTTCGTGTAAACCGATATTTTCGTCTTTTTCGCGTTTAAACGTAATTTTATTATATGTATCATATAGTTTGATAATTATTAAATTTGTAGATAATAAGTGACAAACATCTTTAGAACAGACAAACAGTTTTTTTCAAAGGGTAGATTTACAACAAATTTTATTCAAAATTAATCTAGGAATTTCTTTTGTCTTTTTTTGTGGTATGGTTTTTATAAATAAATATATTCTACATTTTTTTCGTTCATAACAAACTGCGTATTATATGAAACTATTTTTTAAGTAACTTTATTTGATTAATAATTCTATTTTGGAGGTTCTTGAGATTCAGAAAACAGAGTGTTTGTTTTTTCTCCAAACTTTTTAAACAGCACATTTGCCAGTTGTGTCTTAATTCTTAAGCTCATCAAACGTATTGCACATAAATTAACGGAAAAATCGGCTCTAAAATCAAAAAATATTTTCATTCAAGTCAAATTCATGCAACCAATAGAAAGCAATTGATATAAACTTGGTATATTGAAATTATATTCACGAGTTGAGCTAACAGTATCATTATGTGTTTTTCTAAACATGTTTTGACATGCCTCTACATGTTTTCATCGTAGCTTGTTGATAATAAACACAAAGTTCTAAAAGGAAAATTTTATATTATTTTTCCCTCTCTCTATGAAAAATTTCCTCGTGTGTGTGTGTTGTCACTTTCTCTCATAAACATTATTTTCAAAAGC
The DNA here is from genome assembly GCA_019973975.1 of Trichonephila clavata. Classification (NCBI taxonomy): domain Eukaryota; kingdom Metazoa; phylum Arthropoda; class Arachnida; order Araneae; family Nephilidae; genus Trichonephila; species Trichonephila clavata. The sequence goes on from BMAO01017943.1 coordinate 69,277, forward strand.
AATAAGATATACTGATTAAAAAAAATGGAAGTTATAGAGACTGCCGATAAAGTGAAAACTTAGAACTTTTAGTATTAAAATTTGAAATTTCATACTGTTTGAATTAAAATTATCAACATCAATCTAGTTTTCACATCTATTGACACTTCGAGCAACAACTAAATGCATGTTTATTTTCAAATATATTACGGGCTGTACAAGATTATGACAAAATATAAATACAATTTAATTGAAATAACAATTAATATACAATTATATTATTTATGGATAGTATTGGTATTTACTTAAATTTCAATGTACTTAATTTGTAACATTATTTTAATTGTTTGCATCATTGTCATCATTAATTCCAACAATACTTAGACTTTTTGTACTTTCAATTATTTCATTTTATTCTAAAAAAGATACATATGCTTATGGTAACTAAAGTAAGA